>JAJJWW010008737.1:0-14530 GCA_023531295.1 Papaver armeniacum | reverse complement strand
CATAACAACTTAGTAACAAGATATCTGCACACGGAGAAAGACAAAATTATCTCCCCCACACATAACCGCGCCCAACAAAGGAAAACCTGAAATAAAAAAAAAAAAAAAGAGAGAAAGGCGTATTCTTTACTGGCTCAAAACTGCACACGCAGTATTTTCTCCAGGGTTCAAAAATACACACGCAGTATTTTCTTCAGGGTTCAAAAATACACACGCAGTATTTTCTTCGGGTTTCAAATTATATACTCAGTATTTTATACGGGCTCAAGTGCGTCTGTAATATCCTTCTTCGGGTTCAAAATTATATATGGAGCACTTTCCTACGGGTTCGAATAATATATGCAATATTTCCCTTGGGCGCATACATACAATATTTTCTACAAGAGACACGCCAAGAAATTATATGCGCAATATATAAATGCCCACTCTTAGGGTTTACACCTACATAAAAAAGGAAACAATAGAAGTCTTGGAAGACATACACGAAGTCGGTTTTCTTTGTGACTCGCCACTAGTAGGAAAGGATGAAAGGAATAAGGTGCAAGATGAGAAAGGGATTTTATATATATGGGCGTGAAGATTCTGAAATAGGGAAGGATTTCCTTTACCAAAAATCGTGCGGGCTCACAAGAACGCCCAATGCCGCCCAAGTTGCGCCGGTCCCACCAGCAAGCACGCTCAGCTTCCCCTACCTTGCGCCGGGTCCCACGAGTTAGCACGCTCGGTTCCCAACTTGCCCAACTTCCCAATGGCGCCCAAGCTGCATCGGCCCCACCAATTGCACCCGACTTCCCAATGACCGCTAAGTCACGCCCGCAAAGCACGCAAAGCTTCCACACCTTTGCGCCGGTCCCACCAGCTAGCACAATCAGCTTCCCAACTCACGCCAACTTCCCAACGTCGCCCAAGTGCATCGGCCCCACCAATTGGACCGACTTCCCAATGACCGCCCAAGTCACGCTTTGCCAAAGCACGCAGCTTCCACACCTTGCCTTGGGTCCCACCAAACTGGACACCGCTTCCCAACTCACGCCAACTTCCCAACGTCGCCCAAGTTGCCAGAAGCCTGGTGTGAGCCTCGACAAAACTACGAGAGGCAAGGATTCAAATCCTATTTATAAAAGGTGGACAAGCTTCCTTCAATTTTCTTTACTGCTTTTTTAATAGTTTTGTCATCATCTTATGCTTACCGCAACAAAGTCCCCTGTTCCGCTAAGCAGGGGACTTAATGTTGATGGTGGTTTTTAGACAAGGGGTAAAACTCGTAAACCCCATGACCTAGTGCTACCGCAACACATTAACTAAGAGCATTTAACTCGGGTGTAAATAATTAATAGGGGTATTTTTTCAATATACCAGTTAGGGTTTTCAACACGTAACCCTAATTCCAAAATCAAAAGCCGCGACTGCGCACCATGGCAACAATGCCAAACCAAGCGCACTCTGCGCACCATGGCAACAATGCCAAACCAAGCCAGTCCTCTGCGACCATGGCAGCAATGCCAAACCAAGCCGTGACTCACAAGACCATGCGACAAATACCAAACCAAGCCGCACCACACACCATGGCGGCAATGCCAAACCAACCCAAGACCAGTGCGACCACGGCAAGAATGCCAAACCAAGTCGACCACCATCACCATAGCGTGAATGCCAAACCAAGCTGCACCCTACGCGACCATGGCGCAATGCCAAACCAAACCGCACCACTGCGACCATGGCAAAAAGAATGCCAAACCAAGCCGCACTCTAGCACCATGGCAGCAATGCCAAACCAAGCCGCACCACAGCACCATGGCAGTACGCCAAACCAAGCCAGCACCAGCACCGACGGCAATGACTAACCAAGCCGCACCCTGCGCACCATGGCAGCAATGCCAAATAGCCACACCACTGCGCACCATGGCAAAGAATGCAAATCAAACCAGCACTGCGCACCATGGCAAAGAATGCCAAACCAAAGCCGCACCACTGCGCGCCACCATGCGGCAATGCCAATCTCAAGCGCACCACTGCGCACCATGCGCAGCAATGCCAAACCAAGCCGCACCCTACGCACCATGGCAAAAATGCCAAACAAGCGCCCTGCGCACCATGGCAACAATGCCAAACCAAGACGCTCTGCGCACCATGGGCAAAGAATGCCAAAATCCAAGCCAGATCTTGCTCACCATGGCGACAATGCCAAACCAAAGCCGCACCTGCGGCACCATGGCAACAATGCCAAACCAAACGCACCTGCGCACCATGGCGACAATGCCAAACCAAGCCGCACTCTGCGCACCATGGCGCAATGCCAAACCAAGCGCATCTTTCAGCACCATGGCAACAATGCCAAAACCAAGCCGCACTGCGCCCATGGCAACAATGCCAAACCAAGCCGCTATGCCTTTGGCCCCAGCCCATATACGGGGCCTGAGCTTGCAAAACTTGCAAGCTAAGTCGACATGGCCATCGTGCCATTGGCACATGCCAACCACGTCACTGCTAAGCCATATTCCAAGTCGCTATGCCATTTGGCACACGCCAAATATAGCGCTAGGTTTGAAGACTTGCGACTAGGTCAACATGGCCGCACGTGCCATTGGCACATGCCAACACGCGTGCCATTGGCACATGCCAACACGTAAAACCATATTCCAAGTCGCTATGCCATTGGCACATGCCAAATATAGCCCCCTAGGCTTGCAAGACTTGCAACTAGGTCAACATGGCCGCACGTGCCATTGGCACATGCCAACACGTGCCGCAAGCCATATTCCAAGTCGCTATGCCATTGGCACACGCCAAATATAGCGCCCTATGTTTGCAAGACTTGCAACTAGGTCAACATGTCCGCGACGTGCCATTGGCACATGCCAGCCACGTCTTGACCATATTCCAAGTCGCTATGCCATTGGCACACGCCAAATATAGCGCCCTAGGTTTCAAGACTTGCAAGCTAGGTCAACATGGCCGCACGTGCCATTGGCACATGCCAACACGTGCCGCAAAGCCATATTCCAGTCCCTATACCATTGGCTGCGCCAAATATAGCGCCCTAGGCTTGCAAGACTTGCAACTAGGTCAACATGGCCGCACGTGCCATTGGCACATGCCAACACGTGCCGCAAGCCATATTCCAATTCGCTATGCCATTGGCACACGCCAACACGTGCCGCAAGCCATATTCCAATTCGCTATGCCATTGGCACACGCCAAATATAGCGCCCTAGGCTTGCAAGACTTGCAACTAGGTCAACATGGCCGTACGTGCCATTGGCACATGCCAACACGTACCGCATGGCCATATTCCAAGCCGTTATGCCATTGGCACACGCCAAATATAGCGCCCTAGGCTTGCGAAGACTTGCAACTAGGTCGACATGGCCGTACATGCCATTGGCACATGCAACGCGTACTTGAAGCCATATTCAAGTCGCTATGCCATTGGCACACGCCAAATATAGCACCCTAGGCTTGCAAGACTTGCAACTAGGTCAACATGGACGTACGTGCCATTGGCACATGCCAAACACACACGCTGGTAGCCTAACTTGCAAACCGTGGTAACTACCAATAAGGCATTCCGCACATGCCATTGGCACATGCCAAACACACACGCTGGTAGCCTAACTTGCAAACCATGCAACCTACCACCAAGGCATTCGCACATGCCATTGGCACATGCCACGCACGCTACTAGAAGTTCTGGCATTACCACTTGCGCTCGAAGTACAACCTGCAACAAGGGCATTCCGCACATGCCAATGGCACATGCCACACGCGCCATTAGCAGCGCCACTTGCACTGAAAGTGAAACCAACGAGATATCAACACAAAACTGGGGGATGCTTCTTTAGGGTTTTGGTTTGGCGGTCACAGCATGCGGCGGTCACAGCATGCAACGTACACTACGCTCACATTAAGAAAGCGTGAAAAGGAATAAAGCGGTCAAATAAAAGAGGAAATAATGGTGAAAACGTTTTCACCCATTAACACCATGCGGTTACCACCTCCTCCCATTATTTCACCCTTTTACTCTCTTCCTTCATGAGGCCGAGGGCATGTTTCAATCTCGACTTGTATAAATAGGTCTTACCTATTTCCACCGCATAACAAGTCTCGGTCGGAGAAATATACTACACTTACACTCTCGGAAAGGCAACTTTGCAAGCTCTCCAAAAGCTTTCATCTCTTGCAAGCTTCCTAAGCTTTCACTTTACGATACAAGTCGAGATACTACTCTCCTCAACACCTTTCTTTGCTTCCTCCCCAAATCAACCCTTCTCCTCCACTTTGTGACCGAAGCAAGTCCGGAACGGCCATTTCTTGGTTTAGGCCGGACTTGTACATATTGATCTCTCGAATCTATAAAGTGCTCACGTGCAGCACATTTGTTTAGGGTTTGAACCAGTTTCTCACTCATCTACCGAATTTACCGAAATCGGCAGAAACGATTTTTACCCATAAACACAAAGGTATTCTCATATGAACTTCTCCTTTAGGCTTATTCGTTGTTCCATTGAAACCATATATATTATATGTCGAAGGTATCAATTCTTCATCCTTCCCCCCCCATAGTCTTGTAAGTATGGTAGAAAAGAATATTTACTGAGCTCCCCGTATCAATTAATATTCTATTAATCGCCCAGCAATTCTCTGCTTCGTCGTCTTCGCCATCTCACAGGTTTTGGATTAATTTCAATTTTACAACCAATGGGTTGTCATGCGTCTCTTTGCCTTCAGAACCTCTTCCTCGCGTTGAAAGAAATAATCGACATTTGCCATTCTTTTTTAATCGACGTCTTCGCAATGTTCATCACTTCTTTATTATTAGCATCCCTGCAAAAACCCTACTGAGAACATTATCATGAAAATCTTCAACTGTTCGGTAAGAGTGTACAATGGAGTTGCAAAACAAAATTTTAGCTTTATCCAACTTCTATTACTGAATGTTTCTTTCCCCTTTGGCTTTGAATTTGTTCTCACAGTGCATTTCTGTGGTGGTGGTAATGGTCAACCTTCTCTTCACTTTTCAGAAAATGACTTAGCTTTCCTTGGTCAATCATTCTAAGAATGATTCTTTTTATATTTCTGCAGTCATTTGTTAAGTGTCCATGAAAACGGTGGTAATGGCTGAACTCGTGACTTCTATCACTTGGTGGTGGCTCATTCCCCACGTTCCATGGCGCAGGTATGTTTTCCATCAAGAGTATAGCTTCCCATATTTTTTCAACACTAGCATTTAATGCTTTGGCATTTTTATTTCTTCCCATACTACTCGTGACGTCGTCGCCTCCATGATAATTCTGCCTTTGACTTCCATAAGTTTCTTGCGGATGATCAAGTCTTTGAATTTTGTTATTGCCACCACGGTTGTAGTAATTTCTTTCTCTCTCATATTCTTCTTGATCACGGCTTCCCATGGCTACTATCTTTGGCTGTCCATCATCTCTGTTATCCTTTCTTGTTGACCTTGCGAAGTACTCGCCACTGTGTTTATCAGTTTGGGTAATAAACTTGCATTCGCAGCATTTGAACTTGTATTCGCAATTGGATACGATTCCATGTCATTTTGCCTTTCCTCTAAAGCAATATATGATGAGTGCTAAATAGTGCATATTTATACACCTTTTTATTGGCATTTTACTCATCTTTTGTGCTCAAGAATTAGATATTATCCCATATTCTGTATTTTCCTTATTTTCAAGAATAAATATTCGTATTAATTAATTTTGTGTTTTTAGGCAATAAATAAAATCCGGAGAAACTGAGAAGCCCAAAGAGCGAAGAATTGGAGTCGAGCATCTATGGAGCAGAAAAGCCAAAGCTCACATACAAGTAACAGCAAATTGCAACCCAACAAGTAGCAACTCATCTACAAAACATGGGCTTGAGCTAGACCTGACCCGTGACCCGGATCCGAGTCCATCCTTTCCCGAGCCGTTAAGATCTTCACTCGCCACATCCTACGGTCGCTCGGCATTGCACATCAACGTTTGATGCTATCGCTCAACAGCAGAATCACCAGCTTATATCTTGAGCCGTTCAGATCTCTCCCACGCATCCGACGCTCGCTACACCACTCACATCAAATCTTGATGCACCCGCTCAACACCACAACACCTATATAAACCCCCATCACTAAAACCTAATCTCATTTCTTTCCCCTTCACCCGACCAAACTCAGAGAGAGACCTTACCTCTCTTCTCTTCTTCCCCGACCAAAGTTGCAGAATCACCTCACCTCTGCCACCATCTCTCCTCCCGACAACAACCACTGCATCAGCCACACCTAGTTCTCCCTACCTCTTCCTTAGCTTCTTCCCAAGGAGCTGAGTGAGAGATAGAAAGAAATAGGTTAGGGTTCTCGAGCAGAGGTAGCAAGCATCAGCTCAGAGCCGATTGACAGAGGGAACAAGGGATTCAGAGGCCATTAAAGATTGGGTTTGATTTATTTTTGATTTATTTCGAATTTGATGAAGATTAGGGTTAGGGTTTTATTTGCATGTATAAATAGAGATGATTTGTGTTTGTTTGCGGGTATGCCTGGACTAGCCAGTGTATCATTTTAGGTTTAATTTGTATTTCTTTGTATTTGAATCATGTTCTAAGTTCTTGACTAGGGTGTTGTTGAAACCCTAGACAATATGTTGATTAATTCTTCCGATGTTGTTGTGATTATTGTGCTTAATGAGACTTAGGAGTTTAGTTAGCTGGGTAACTCAGTTCTCCTGTGATTGGGTCATCTTTGTAAGAAGACAGCCAATACTAGGGGAGAATTAGAGTGAAAGATTAACCATTTCTCCATGTGAAACTTTCAGAGAAGATTGTATGTGCTTAATGAAATATGAATAATGCTTAGTTAATTGACCAAGGACCCTGTGATAGAGTGTACTGTAATAAGACACTCTATACTAGGGGGAATTATGAGATTAGTGACTCATTATTCATTAGAATCATCCTTAGGAAGATACAAGAACACAACATTAGTGGAATAACCTTAGCATAGAGTCAAGTGGTGGATTCATCACCCTGGTACTTCCCATTTTGTCACATTTTATTTCTTTACCTTAGTTTAGGTTCACATCTTCACTTCAGCCGTTTCGGCACAAAATATCTTTTGTTACACTCTGTCACTTGTTACTTGCTAGGAAACTCAGTAGAGCAGCCTTTGATCAATACAAGAGCACCACAAGTCTCTGTGGTTCGACCCGTACTTGCCGCGTCTCCAATAGACGCCGTGCACTTGCGGTATCACCGTAGGCCAATTTATTTACCCATCTTCCAGGCCTACCAAGTTTTTGGCGCCGCTGCCGGGGACTTGGCGCGTGCCCTGTGATTTTTTGCCTTGCTTAACTGATTTCCCTTTCTCCCTGTATATACCCGCCTTTTATTGTTATTTGTATTCCCTGTATTAGTGTAACTTAGAGGTATTTTTTTTATCACTTGTATCTTCTATTGCATACTTGCATTCTTATTTTTTCTATCACTTGTATTCCCTGAAGTTTGTTTAATCCATTGCTTAGTTAATCCATATTTTTCCTTTGCATTTTATAGCTTTCACTATTCATAGCCACTTGCATATTAGTGTCACTTGTAACTTGAGATCCCAGTCAGTCCAAATCTCTCACTTGTAGTTTCACTATTACTTTTCCCCTGTGTCAGTCTAAATTGCTCTCAGGCTTGTATTAATATTCGTTATCTTTGCCTTAATCTGCACATCCCAGAGAACTAAATTCTTTGTTGAGCTACAGGTGCTGGCTGTGTTTGCTGTGCTTGTTGTGCTTGCTGTGCAACCTGTGCTGCTGTACAACTCAGCAAGGAAGGATAAAGGCACAGGACAGTGTGGAATTGGTATCATCCTCTAACTATGCTCTGTGATTGATGAATGTATGGGCGACAATCCATGAATGCATGTAACCATGTTAGGCTAGCATCTACACCTGAGTTGTATGAATATAAACAAATTGTATGAGCTTGACCTGAGGTAATCATTCACATGAGTTGTATGAGTTTGTTTGCGCACCTGTGTGCCTTGTGTGAAAACTCATAGTGCCCAACCTCAGCCCAGTAGGGTTGCAAAATATTGGGTCACAACTTGGAAAGCCAGGTCGTATGAGCATAACCCCTTGCATACCTGCCAACCTAGACCTTGTGAGCCACCTTGCTAGCCCCCTGAAGCTGCAAGTGTTGGGTCACAACTTGGAAAGCCAAGTTGTATGCTGCACTTTATGCTCTGAAAAGTCGGACCGTATGCCCTGGAATCTATGCTTGCATCCTAGTGAGTCATCGACCTTGTGCCTAGTGCATTGCTTTCTGTGCCTAGTACATTGCTCGTGCATAGTGAGTTCTGCCCTGTCCTAGTGGCTGTGCCTGTAGCTGTGAGCTCGAGTTTGACATCAACTCGGCTGTTGTCTGAGCATAACTGTGCAACCTCCCATTTACAGTCGTGGGGGCTTTGTTGCAACTTGGTTAACCAAGTTTGATGCACTACCCTTTTGACATCAGCCAATCTGCAAGTAACCTGTGCTGTGTCAACCTGACCTGCACATGCTGTGCAATCTCTGCCAGCAAATTCAAGTATTGCTGTGTGCTAAGTCTTGAGAAATCAAGAGTCATTGAGTGTGAGTTTTGATTGTCTTGTGCTGTGTTGTTTTTCACCTGAGCTGCTGGCTCTGCACAAACTTGACTAAACTCCCTTTAGGCTACAAACCCTGCCAAGCTAAGCTTAACAACTGCAAGCCCAACCACTGGGCTTGCACTCTGCATAACCGGAGCCCACAATCATAGCTGGGCTGACTGACCACACACAGCTGGGCTCACTGCAACCAAACTGAAACCCAGTTCACCTGGGTAACACACCCTGGGCTCTGTGAGTAAACCAGCCCACAAAACTGGGCTGTAAACCTGCAACCTCCAGCCCACATCAGCCATACTGCTGGGCTGTTTACACAAACCCTGGGCTGCAAACAAACTAAGCTTAATAAATCGAAGCCCAACAATCAAGCTATACATTTTTCAGCCTAATCTGGTCAGTGGCCAAATCGGCCCAGACCATCTAGGCTAGAACCCATCTGTTTGGCCGTGCACCTTTGGTCATGAAACGAGCCACAGTTTCACTGGATCATGGCAAAAGACTAAGCCCCATCTGTTGGGCTGTTTAGCATCAACTGGGCTGGGCTTCCCACATAAACCAACAAATCCCAAACAAACCAAAACCAAATTGAGCCCACAGCAACTTGGGTTTCCCACATAAACCAAAGCTCCCAACAAAACCAAATGAATCCCATTGAAACCAAATCCCAATAAACCAAAGCCCACATAAACCAAACTAAATTTTGAGTTCAATTTGAGTACTAAATCATGACAGGATTTTGGTCTGCATCTGGGGATGGAAACAAATCCCTTAGAGAGCGTGCTTACGGGCACGCTTCACAGGATGAACCCCCCACATACCATAGTGATTTTAGGGAATTTTATGCGCCTTCTCAGGGCCCTGACCTCACATACCCTAATCACTATGAGCACATGTATCATCCATCACAGGTTGAGAATGAACACTCTCCTCATACCCAGTCATCACTTCTAGATCAATTAGAAGCTCGACTATCTGGCTTAGAAAGGCAATCACATGAGCGATCTGTCAAATCTAATCCCCCTAGGCAATATGAAATGCATGCTTGCACCTTATGTGGTGGCTTAGACCACCCTGCTGAGTACTGTTATATTTTGCATGATTTTAGGCAGTCTAGGGAAAGCCATGATAATCAAATGTACGAATTGTCTAGAAGTGACTATGACCATGCACACATGCATCATTCACCACAGTGGGGAGATGAACAATTTTATACTCCCCCAACTCCTAGTTTGCAATCAATAATGGAAACACTCATAGAGCAAAATGCTAGGCTTGAAATGAATGCAATGCATGACCATCCATATAGCAACATGTATGAATTTCCCTTCTCTAGTGAACCTCATGCTCAACTATACAATGAATATCCATATGAGGAATGCATACCCACTAGTGAAGACTCTCCTTCAATGGAACAACTCAAGATGATTCTTCAAAGGAACCGATTGAGTTACAAAATGATAGATTGATAATAGTGTTTCTAGTCTTACTCATGCAACTAACATTGAATATGAACCTAATCCAGAGGTAGATGAGTACACTAAAAATACTACAATTTTGAATGGAGAAATGAATTCTTGCTATGATGATGATGATGAATATGAAGAGCATGTGTATTTTGAAAATGTAGTAGAATCTTTAGGTTCAGGACGTTAGACGCGTCTTCCAGGAACCCTATGAATGATGCTTCTTTTAATATTCATATATGTGATGATGATGTGGAACCTGTGCCATTATCCCGTGAAAATGAACATGATTTACCCTCTTTTGACTTTAGGAAAGTGTGTGATGGTACAAATGATTTTAAAAATGAAAAAACAACCTAGATGTACCTAACCTCTCTCCCGAGTCACAAATTGAAACTCTTCCACCAAACCTAGGTGTAGTTTGTCACAAAATTGCAAAACCAACTTTTCTGAAAATGCCTAACTTAGGCCTAGAGCTTTGTGCTTCCCAAGTCCTCTTGGACTATTTTGCATCAAAGTATAACACTATTAAGGAGCCACAGTTGGAATGTGTATGTCTGCCTGTAATTAGTAAAACTCATTTTGAGTTAGACCTTTTGCATGATGTACCTTTAAAATTGCAAGATTTTGTTCTCACAAACACACCTGTTCACAAGTTTAGGTTTGGGGGAAACTCCTTCCCATTTGCAGTCTTACTTGCACTCTCATTTTATATTTGTGTAAGGCTATTAATGTGTGTATATTTTTTCTATTGGGTTGATCCTCAACTCTTTAGACTGTTGGTTTATGGTGACTTTTCATTGTATATATCCAGTAGGACTTGTTAAATTTTTCTTTTCTTGAATCGGTTGAGTCTTCATGCGCATATATTATGCTAATCCGATATGATCTCCGTTGAGAATGTTGGATTCTAGCCTTGACTAAAGAAGCTCAACCTTGCTCCCCGCCGGACATCCTAATCTCTTCCCTTTTCTCTTTCGGATAGTTCTCTCTGTATGTGACCGTTTAAATTTTTCTATATGTAGACACATTGAGGACAATGTTTGATTTAGGTTTGGGGTGTGCATTTGCATTTAGAGTTTTTAGTCTTTTATTTTATCTTTTTATTTTCAAAAAAAAAAAAAAAAAAAAAATTCAAAACTCTTTTTGTAAAAACCTCCAACTTTTTAGAGATTTTAGAGTCACTAGCATGCTTCTAGCTATGTTTACATAGAGAATATGACCGATATAACAGGAAGTAAGAAGTACTGGAGAACACAATCGGGTTTCTTAGTTGATTAGAGCGTTAAAGTTGGATTTAACCATACCGGAGGGCGAATTAGGTCTTTGTTAGATATTCTTAGTAGAATTGTGATCACCCATAGTGGAGACTACCCATTTTACATCAAGTGAGGCACCAACCTTCAATTTTTTTGCAACTTTCTAGAAAAGTGTTAGAGTGTGTGTCACCGTACGTAAATTCGGTAGGAATGGTGAGCTACCCAACTTCGCACCATTTTTTCTCATTTTACTCTTGATCTCTTGAGTGCTAGTTTTTGTCAATCATGAGGGTGTCGTCTAAAGATGAAAACTCCTTCTAAATACCATTTTGCAGTTAGCATCTCTCTCTCTCTCAATCAAGAAGACCCATAGAAACACATCATCGTCAACAAACGGAGCATCATCGAATATGGAAAGAAAAATTGATATAGTCCAAGGTTTATGTGCAACAAAGAAAGGAAATAGATGAGAATTAATAAAATTTATAAAATCAAGACAATACAAGTTGTGGAAAAATTGAGTGATAAAGTCCTTTGTCCATGGAGTTAGTTGTTTCATTATTTGTATTTTTATTTTCACTTATTGTAATCTCAAAAAAAAAAAAAAAAAAAAAAAAATCAAAAAAATCAAAAAAAATTAAAATCAAAAAATATTGCGCTTATTTTTGCTACCACCATGGTAAAGAAGAGTTCAAAAAGAAAAATCCAAACAACAAGGAATTTGAGTAGAAAAATTAAAATTTGTCAAGTTTTTGTGAAGTTTAGAAGTTCGTCATCAACAAGTGAAGACCGAAGACCAAAGATTGAAGACGTTTCTATGGTTCTTATGAGAGAGTGATATTAATTGCCGATCGGGTGAGAAGTGAGTGAGTACTCCCACCCCTGCTAATGGTTGATTTCCTTTCTTAGAGATCATCGTAAAAGATTCTTTTTGTCCACACTTCGTGGAGTCTCCGCATTTTATTTCGGAAGGTTATCCTTCTTACCTACAACGTGTGCGATTTCTCTCTTTACTCCGCCTGCACACATGAGAGACTAAAAAGCGATCTTTTTGAGTGCAATTATCATAAAACCCTAATGGCGAGGCAGAAGTCGAGGCTTATGATCACAATCGAATCCGAATTCTTTCATATGGTATGGTTACTTCTCGCTCAGCACTTAAGGATGAGAAGGCGTTCTTCGATAGTTCTAATCAACATTACTAGCATGCAAACTCTATGTCCTCATAGCTTTTGGATGCTTGAGACTCTTTTACACTGGGTTGGAGAAGGTTTTGTGGGTACACCTCTGCAAACCCTCACGAGACTACAACTCGTCCACTAGGGACACCTAGGGGTTTAAAGGCTTAGTGCATACGCTAAATGCATTCGAGAGACCTGCCGGGGGTATAGTTAGGATTTCTTATTTTCTGTTTCACTTGAGGACAAGTAAAATTCAGGTTTGGGGGTATTTGATGAGTGCTAAATAGTGCATATTTATACACCTTTTTATTGGCATTTTACTCATCTTTTGTGCTCAAGAATTAGATATTATCCCATATTCTGTATTTTCCTTGTTTTCAAGAATAAATATTCGTATTAATTAATTTTGTGTTTTTAGGCAATAAATAAAGTTCGGAGAAACTGAGAAGCCCAAAGAGCGAAGAATTGGAGTCGAGCATCTATGGAGCAGAAAGCCAAAGCCGCACACAAACAGTTGCAACCCAACAAGTAGCAACTCATCTACAAAACATGGGCTTGAGCTAGACCTGACCCGTGACCCGGATCCGAGTCCATCCTTTCCCGAGCCATTAAGATCTTCACTCGCCACATTGCACATCAACGTTTGATGCTATCGCTCAACAGCAGAATCACCAGCTTATATCTTGAGCCGTTCAGATCTCTCCCACGCATCCGACGCTCGCTACACCACTCACATCAAATCTTGATGCACCCGCTCAACACCACAACACCTATATAAACCCCCATCACTAAAACCTAATCTCATTTCTTTCCCCTTCACCCGACCAAACTCAGAGAGAGACCTTACCTCTCTTCTCTTCTTCCCCGACCAAAGTTGCAGAATCACCTCACCTCTGCCACCATCTCTCCTCCCGACAACAACCACTGCATCAGCCGCACCTAGTTCTCCCTACCTCTTCCTTAGCTTCTTCCCAAGGAGCTGAGTGAGAGATAGAAAGAAATAGGTTAGGGTTCTCGAGCAGAGGTAGAAGCATCAGCTCGAGCCGATTGACAGAGGGAACAAGGGATTCAGAGGCCATTAAAGATTGGGTTTGATTTATTTTTGATTTATTTCGAATTTGATGAAGATTAGGGTTAGGGTTTTATTTGCATGTATAAATAGAGATGATTTGTGTTTGTTTGCGGGTATGCCTGGACTAGCCAGTGTATCATTTTAGGTTTAATTTGTATTTCTTTGTATTTGAATCATGTTCTAAGTTCTTGACTAGGGTGTTGTTGAAACCCTAGACAATATGTTGATTAATTCTCACTGATGTTGTTGTGATTATTGTGCTTAATGAGACTTAGGAGTTTAGTTAGCTGGGTAACTCAGTTCTCCTGTGATTGGCTGTACTGTAAGAAGACAGCCAATACTAGGGGAGAATTAGAGTGAAAGATTAACCATTTCTCCATGTGAAACTTTCAGAGAAGATTGTATGTGCTTAATGAAATATGAATAATGCTTAGTTAATTGACCAAGGACCCTGTGATAGAGTGTACTGTAATAAGACACTCTATACTAGGGGGAATTATGAGATTAGTGACTCATTATTCATTAGAATCATCCTTAGGAAGATACAAGAACACAACATTAGTGGAATAACCTTAGCATAGAGTCAAGTGGTGGATTCATCACCCTGGTACTTCCCATTTTGTCACATTTATTTTCTTTACCTTAGTTTAGGTTCACATCTTCACTTCAGCCGTTTCGGCACAAAATATCTTTTGTTACACTCTGTCACTTGTTACTTGCTAGGAAACTCAGTAGAGCAGCCTTTGATCAATACAAGAGCACCACAAGTCTCTGTGGTTCGACCCGTACTTGCCGCGTCTCCAATAGACGCCGTGCACTTGCGGTATCACCGTAGGCCAATTTATTTACCCATCTTCCAGGCCTACCAATATACTCCTCTTGAAGTTCTCGCAGCTCCGTCATCGTGATTGTATTTTTGACTCTAAAATTTG
>JAJJWW010008736.1:0-56795 GCA_023531295.1 Papaver armeniacum | reverse complement strand
GGAAGCGAAGAAGGTGTTGAGATTGTGAAGGTGTTGGCTTGCTTATGACTTGTAACAAAGATGAGCAAGCTTACGGTTGGTGCAAGCGTGCTCGAGTGTTTGAATACGGTTTGTATTAACACTTGGTTTTACGTAAATCCGAACTTGTGTTGTTCTCGTCTCTGTTTGAAATAGGGCGGAGAACCCTATTTATACAAGTCATTGAGCCTCATTCACGTTTCTCGTGGGAAGTGGAGGTAGTGGAATGATGGAGTAGTGGAGTTGTGTGTCTGATACACGACCCGCCTTGCCCACTTCTCCCGTTCATCTCTAACCGCCCATGACTTCCTAACACGTTCTTGTGATGGCGCGTTGCACGCCGTATCTTTTTTAAACCGCCGACCAATACCCCGATATGTATCCCCGCCAGTGACATGATTGATGTCCGGAATGTGGATCGTGGATCCACGAAAGATAGCATGTAATCTTTGAATTGAATAATCAAGTTATTCGAAAAGTCGATACTTGTGAAGTATCGTGTGTATTTCATGCAGTGCGCATTGTGGTGTGGTAAGGTGATGGGTAATGACGCCTTATCGACCAATTGACTCCGACTGGGTTGTATAACCAAGTCGTGAAGTTGGACTGGATGAGATGAGCCTGAGACACTCATCTCGGCCCGTTAATGAATATTAGGGTTTTTGAAGAGGTGCGCAAGCATCACTCTCCTACCTTTGGTCGAAACCAAGCATGGGAAGGATTTTGAGAGGACCAACCATACATGCGTGTTGACGGCATGATGGTGTAGGTGCCCGTATTCCGTTCCCTCATGAAAGCGCAATCTGGGCCACTCAATTTGACCGTCAAAGAGGAGTGGTCGAGATTGGATTTTGCGATAGAAGTTTGATACCGCAAGAAGCCGCACGCCACACTCTTTTCCGGCGCATTTTCCAAGACGACCTAACTTGGCCTGGTCTTGGCCTACTGGTTTGACGTGAAGATGGTAGGCTGATGTTCACGCCTATACCGACTATCCCATGAAAACGTGATCTAAGCCACCAATTCGTCCGGTGAAGTTGAGCGGTCGAGATCAATTTGCAATTTGGGAAGTGTAACCACGCATGTTTGGGCGGGCGTTTTGGATTAGCCAGGCATGATATGCCTTGGCCAATTACATGAGGGGGTAGATGGGCCCACGGTGGTCATCTTTGATGACCGGACCTGCTCGATTTGATGTCAGGACCCTCCATTCGTGCTTTCGGAGAAGATGGACGCGCGTGATGGCTTGAACCCTAATTTTGGCTTTCAAAGCCGTGCGACCATGCTCTTTCAAAGGGACGTAATGTGTTGTAACCAATCATGGTTGGTTTTGACCGATTGGTCAAGTGTGTAGGCGGTCACATGGTGATTGTGTCGACATGCTCCGGGCCCTTTGAGTCTACATCTACACCCTCCATCTATACCTGCGAAGATGGATGGTTGAGATCGTTTTGCGGCACATGTAATATGCCGCAAACCCTAATTTAGGGTTTTCCGTCCATAATGCTTGGTATGGACGGTTTCTTGGCAAGCAAAGGCCAATAGTCGACCATGCGGGGTCGGCCGTGTGTATTCCATATCTGCTTGGGGGTGATGGAATTGATCCGGGGTCATCCAATCATGCTTGTGGAGTTGGATGACTCATGATCGAATCATATCCGACTGATATGGTCGTTGCCTGGGATGCTCAATCGGGCTAGTATAACACACCGAGAATCAACTAGTTAACGTACGGGTATTTCGTACATGGTTTCATTATAGTGCTTGAGGTTCGTGTTACTGTAAGAGTAACACTCGCACATGCCACATCGATAATGATTCATTATAGTGCTTGGAGGTTCGTGTTACTCTGTAAGAGTAACACTCGACCGTCATGCCACAATCGATAATGAGTACCGAAATACAAGGCCGATATGAAATTCACAGGAAGGGATTGTTGCTACATGCTCCAACCGAGGAATTTCATGTATTCACGTAATGGGATTGTTGCTACATGCTCCATTCTTGGTGAATTAAGTGAGGGAGTATCCAACACTTTATAAATGGCTTTATCTTTTACAAGATGTCGAATCGCATGAGTTTTCCTAAGGTTATTTACAAATTTAACCTTAAACGAAAATCCACCATCAACATTAAGTCCCCCGCCTAGCACATAATGGTTACACTATTGTGTGGTAGGCATGAGATGGTGACATGGCTGAAATGACCAAGCTAGAGTGAATACATATTTACCGGATAGTTTCACATTGTCGAGCGTTTTCGAACTGGGTCGGTCTTGATTAAGGATGCGAAGGAAGTAGGACTTGATCCGGTTAGTCGCTTTGGTTCCTCTTGTACATGTATGAGCTCGCCGCTCCTTCAGTGTACTTCCTTAGTTATACACGGCTTTCCTCGGGTATATTTGATAAGCCTCGTTGATTGTTATCCCTAATTAGTAGCCTTCATAGGTGGTAAGTAGAGACTTCTCTTCCTTCGGGATTCTCTTGACTTTGTGAGATTATAAAGAATCATCTCAACGTGGTCGTTTATTCTATATCCCGGTATCTCGTGTACGCTGCTCGATTTTCTCGATTAACTCATCAATTGACTTGATTTTTTTATTTTTTTGCGCGTGTGCATGACCTCCTCTCCTTTGTAGTTTGCCATGGAAGCGGTGGACAATCATTCTCGTTGCTTCCCGAAAAGAAGTTTTGAAGTTGACAAGCCCGAGAGCCATGCACACGAAGAAGTAATGGCTAAGATCGATCTCCCACTTCGCGAAGTCGGCCGCGCTATACGGGGGATGCCTATCTCACATCTTCGCATTGTCGAGGTCGTATTTGTGCACTTTCAGCTGCAATTGACATGGAGGAACGGTGGAGGCGCGAGGAAACGCTGCGAACGCTAGTAAGCGCAAGGGCGGAGAGATTTGCAAGACGGTTGAAGAGGCGAGAGTCGAGCATAAACGACCACCGAATGAAGACAAGTGTGATTACCCTATCCGGGACGGCGTGATAATCCTGATTCTCGATACTGCATTTAACCCGAACATTCAAGGCAATTTGCGTGGCCCCGGTGTTGCTATGCCCTTTGATGCTCCCGCCAAGATGTTGGGATGGAGTGCGCGGCCGCCGCTGCGGCGGGGATGCCCGATGCGTAAGTTGAGGGAGATCCTGAGGAGGTGCATCGACAGGTGATGGAGAAGAAACCAACGGTGGTGTTGGCGAGGCCGGCTCTCTTGATGATTAAAACCTCTTTGTTTTGTTTTTTCTTTCCAAGTATATTCTCGCATGCTCGAACATCTTCCTTGTACTCAAGGTGGCTGTTTTCAAGTTTTTTTTTTTTTTTTTTTTTTTTTGATTATTTGAATAAAGTTTTCCTTTTACAATCCTTTGCCAAGACTCAAATCGAACCTTCTCAAAGCAAGGAGCGCCTTCACATGTAATTCTTAGTGATAAAAGAAGTTATACTATAATGGAATGTCCACGGACTCGTGATGCAATATCTTCCTCGGCTTTGTGGGCGATGGCTCAAATCATTTTCCGCACACGTTCGTTTCCTTCTTCCCATGAGATGTTCGCTTAGGGTCTCCTTTCTTGTTTCGCAGGGCTAATTTAGGCTGACTCAGACTTTGTGTTTTTGGGAGTAAAGAGGTTCTCGATGAAAATAATGCTTCAATTGAAAATTGAAAATTGAAACCCTAACTATGAATGCAAGTATTGCAATCATTTTCTCGAGGAATTTACAAATACGACATGAAACTATAAAAGGAAACACGCTTTGCGGAAAAATATAGCACAAATAGCTTTTAAGGTGTGTAGGATGCCGGAAAGTCGTAGACAACATCTTAAGTTCGGTAGGTTTGAGCCATCGTGAGTGAACCGTTATGCCCTCTAGTTTATCGGCGTTGATGAGCTTGCGGAGCCGCCTAAGATAACATCTCGCTACCAGGTATGGTTCATCTTCTTTTCGGTGGGTGAGTCGGTGGAGTAGTCATCTTCACCGTCACACTTCCAACATTGAACGTAGTCATCTTTGTCACCAAGTCTCCAATTCCAAATGGGTTTGGCCGTGCAGTACTTGGACTTTAGCTTTGTCATCTTTGACCAAAAAATTTTCCACGCTCTTGATAAAACGCTTGAAAGGGGGCGGCCTCCCATTCACATCTCTTAGCCTGGGTTGGTTTGTTGATTGGAGCCACCCTCAGGACTTGTCGAATGAGGAGCGGTAGTTTGCAAAGAGAGTTGCGTGATGAGACTTACTTGAGATCGGAACCTTTTAATGTATGCCGAAAGCTTTCTCCGGAAGTTGTGTCATATTGGCAAGTTGCCGTGTGGCATCGAACTGTCGTGAGATCCAGGAAATCTTTCAGTGTCGAAACCTAGAGGACGTACTTCCAAGATGGCTTTGTTATCATGCATCCAAGAGCTCCCTAGGATCATGTCGTAGTTGGGATGATTTTTGACTATGTAGAACTTTGCTTGCGTCGAGGCATCACCCAATTTGACTTCAAGATCGATGTATCCATATGTATCTCTGAGCTCTCTCGAATCTTCAATCGCAAATGGGTGACGAGTAGCTTCCTACTTAGAAATCTTTGCCGCTCTCAAGGTCTTGATGAATGATGTTAAATTCTGGAAGTCGTATCGATTAACACGTTGTCGAACTCAACGTTTCTCAAACGAGTACGTTAGAAGTCCCCGCTTTCAATGCTCGTGTCCTTCAGGAAAGACTGGGGTTCTTGGACTGCTGTTGGATGCAGACGTCTACCTGACACAACGTGGTTGAGGGCCGCAAATATGTCTTGACGCTGTCCTCGGAGAAGTACAAGGTTTCACATATGTGCTCCATCATAGATTGCACGTGTCTTGCGAATCGAGTCCCCGAAATCATGCGGCCTCCCGAGTAGGTAGAGGGTCTCCGTGAACACCTTCGCTTTCCAAGCCGGAGCTCGCCGCCTCTACCTTTTCCCCGAATATTTGTTTTCAACCTCGTTACAATCTTTGGTTGGATGATGGACGAACCCGTGGTAGCAACAATATCTAGGATCTTCCATTTCTTCCTCGGCCGGAGGACGCCCGATAGGGGTAGTTTTACGTCGTCTTGGACCCACGCCCAAGAGCTCTATCACTTCATTCATGGGAAAAGGAAAACCCGTGTCTTTAGTGTTTTGTGCAGAGTTTTGTCTGTTCCTTTTCGAGACGAAGTCTTGTGTCCGGGAATGTTCGCTTTGTTTGTGGCTCCGTCACTGAAGCTTTCCTTTTCTCTCCTCCGCCCACCACGCTGGCTGAGAAGGACCGGTGTTGTATTGCTTGTTCGTGAGACGCCGTTTCTTCTCGACTTTCACGGGAATCTTCACCCGAACAACTCGGTTCTTTCTAGTGCGCGGTGCGATTGTTGCCGAGCGTTTTGCAGCCTTCGTGGAGTTCGTAGAACGTTTGAAAGCCCGCATTCTCTAACAAAGCAGCGTATATGGGTATCATCCCATTGATGCATGATTCCACCAATTGCCGTTCGGTGACATTTGGGTCGTGACAATCCAAGCGCTTGGGTCCTCAATCTTTTTAACGAAGTCGTTGATGCTCATTGTTCCGCCGGAGAATTCTTCCTGTGTCTGAAAAACGTGATTTGTTCAGATATCGAAGAAATACTTCCTCAGTAGAAAGCACCGACCATCTCGCTCCAATTGGATATGCCGTTAGGCGCAATGTTATTGTACCGGTGTATGCCCTCCCCCGTAAGTGATTTTGAGAATTCTTTTAAAGCGTAAAACATGATTGTATTCATGTTCCCCCAAGGCTTCCAAGAATCGAGAAATGTGTTCACGAGCATTACCGGTTCCGTCGTAGAGGGAGAACTGGGAGAGGTGTAACCTCTTGGAAGAGGGATTCGGGCGCGTATCTTGAGGGTACGGTTGGTGTTGGTGCGCATCAGTCGATTTCCTTTGCTTCGGCTCTGAGGAGTCGCTCAGATCCTCACGTGTGATGAAGTTGGGTGTCTGGGTCCTTTCTCTTGAACATTCAGAGCAACACGAGCTTCTATCCGAGTGGAAACGCCCGCTCCAGTGAATTGAAGGCATCTCTCGTCGACTCCAAGGGTTGCCGGAATCTTGCGGCAATCGCTCACCAAAGTTTTAAGGAAAGTGAGTACCTCTTTCCAGTCAAGGGCCATATCCGCTTTGAGTTTTAGCAAGAATTTCCCGCTTCTCCATCAAGTCTCGCAATGGTATTAGACGGTGGTCCCCCTCTCGTGCCTCCGCTCCTCGTCTGATGGAGGAGTGAGAGTTGTTGCTCTGGGTAACCACCGGAGGCGTTACGCTCGAAGAGATGTCGGGATTTTGCGTCTTTCCCAGCTCGGTGATGGAGGCGTCACACCCATCTTGGGATGTCTCCGCCTCCGCTAATGTTGGTGACAGGTAACGGCTCCTCGAGATGTGTTGGCTACGAGCTCCACCGACAGTACGTCAACACCGGAGTGTTATCCATGCTAGCTCCGTCCGAATTGATTGCGATCCTGACCTTAGCTCCACCATCTTGAAAATGAATTGCTGATTGAATTGGTTCTAAGATCCTTCCTTCCAAATTGTTGAAATTGAATCGATCTTTGAAGAAATTGACTTTATAACCGAGAGATTAATCTCCCACCGTGGTCGCCAATTGTTGATGGGTGAAAACTACTCTTGCAAAATTTGGTATTTTGGGGTGTGGATGAGAATGAATCTAAACCTTCAACAAATGCACTCACGCGGTGAGTGCTTGTAGATTCGAGAGATCAATCAACTGCAAGTCCTACCTAAACCAAGAAATGGCCGTTCAGATTTGTTTGGTCACAAAGTGAAGGAGATGGGGTTGATCTTAGGGAGGGAAGCGAAGAAGGTGTTGAGATTGTGAAGGTGTTGGCTTGCTTATGACTTGTAATGTAAAGATGAGCAAGCTTACGGTTGGTGCAAGCAGCTCCGAGTGTTTGAATACGGTTTTTTGTATTAACACTTGGTTTTCGTCGTCCCCAACTTGTGTTGTTCTGTCTCCGTTTGAAATAGGGCGGAGAACCTATTTATACAAGTCATTGAGCCTCATTCACGTTTCTCGTGGGAAGTGGAGGTAGTGGAATGATGGAGTAGTGGAGTTGTGTGTCGGTGATACACGACCGGCCTTGCCCACTTCTCCCGTTCATCTCTAACCGCCCATGACTTCCTAACACGTTCTTGTGATGGCGCGTTGCACGCCGCACGCCGTAAACCGCCGCGACCAATACCCCCAAAGATGTATCCCCAGTTTGTGACATGATTGATGTTCTGAATGTGGATCGTGGATCCACGAAAGATAGCATGTATCTTCAATTGAATAACTCACGTTATTCGAAAGTCGATACTTGTGAAGTATCGTGTGTATTTCATGCAGTGCTTGCATTGTGGTGTGGTAAGGTGATGGGTAATGACGCCTTATCGACCCGGTGACTCCTAACCGAGGGTTGTATAACCAAGTCGGGTGAAGTTGGACGGATGAGATGAGCCTTGAGACACTCATCCATGGCGACCGTTAATGAATATTAGGGTTTTTGAAGAGGTGCGCAAGCATCACTCTCCAGCTTTGGTCGAAACCAAGCATGGGAAGGATTTTGAGAGGACCCACCATACATGCGTGTTGACGGCATGATGGTGTAGGTGCTCGTATTCCGTTCCCTCATGAAAGCGCAACTGGGCCACTCAATTTGACCGTCAAAGAGGAGTGGTCGAGATTGATTTTGCGATAGAAGTTTGATACCGCAAGAAGCCGCGCACCACACTCTTTTCCGCGTGCGTTTTCCAAGACGACCTAACTTGGTCGTTCTTGGCCTACTGGTTTGACGGAAGATGGTAGGCTGATGTTCACGCCTATACCGACTATCCCATGAAAACGTGATCTAAGCCACTCACCCGTCCTAGTGAAGTTGAGCGGTCGAGATCAATTTGCAATTTGGGAAGTGTAACCACGCATGTTTGGGCGGGCGTTTTGGATTAGCCAGGCATGATATGCCTTGGCCGATTACATGAGGGGGTAGATGGGCCCACGGTGGTCATCTTGGGCATGACCGGACCTGCTCGATTTGATTCAGGACCCTCCATTCGTGCAGGAGAAGATGGACGCGCGTGATGGCTTGAACCCTAATTTTTGGCTTTCAAAGCCGTGCGACCATGCTCTTTCAAAGTGACGAATGTGTTGTAACCAATCATGGTTGGTTTTGACCGATTGGTCAAGTGTGTAGGCGGTCACATGGTGATTGCGTCGACATGCTCCGGCCCTTTGAGTCTACATCTACACCCTCCATCTATACCTGCGAAGATGGATGGTTGAGACTGCTTTGCAAGACATGTAATATGCCGCAAACCCTAATTTAGGGTTTTCCGTCCATAATGCTTGGTATGGACGGTTTCTTGGCAAGCAAAGGGCCAATAGTCGACCATGCGGTCGGCCGTGTGTATTCCATACCTGCTTGGGGGTGATGGAATTGATCCGGGGTCATCCAATCATGCTTGTGGAGTTGATGATCAAGGATCGATCATATCCTGACCGATATGGTCAAGGTTGGGATGCTCAATCGGGCTAGTATAACACACCGAGAGGGCTCAATCGGGCTAGTATAACACACCGAGAGGGCTCGGGCTAGTATAACACACCGAGAATCAACCCGTACGGGTATTTCGCACATGGTTTCATTACGTTGCTTGGAGGTTCGTGTTACTCATAAGAGTAACACTTCGGTCGTCATGCCACATCGATAATGATTCATTATAGTGCTTGAGGTTCGTGTTACTCAGAAGAGTAACACTCGCCGTCATGCCACACCGATAATGAGTACCGAAATACAAGGCTGATATGAAATTCACAGAAGGGATTGTTGCTACATGCTCCAACCCGGAGGAATTTCATGTATTCACAGAATGGGATTGTTGCTACATGCTCCATTCTTGGTGAATTAAGTGAGGGAGTATCCAAGACTTTATAAATGGCTTTATCTTTTACAAGATGTCAGCGCATGAGTTTTTCGGTTATTTACAAATTTAACCTTAAACGAAAATCCACCATCAACACTTGGATATCAAAGTTTAATCCTAATTTTATTTTAATTACTTTTTGAATAGACGAGGGTACCTAAATACACCACAATCTTTTATTTATCAACATGTAAGTCCGGTGATCGTCTATGGACAACGTCGAGGTCGAGATAATACAACAACAACATATTTACTTGAGAATAGTTATGGTAAAAACCGATTCACTATTAGGATCAAAGTCAAGTAATTCGGATTAACGTACAAGTGCAATTTACTTTAATTATAATAAAACAATTATAATACAGAATAATAAAGTAAATGGCACAGAAAGATTTTGTTAACGAGGAAACCGCAAAAGCATAAAAACCCCAGGACCTATTCCAGTTTTGAATACTCTCATAATTAAGTCGTTGTACAAAATCTAATACCAACTTCGTACATTTGATACCAAGCAGAATACCCCTAACTACTTAGTTTCGTCAGTATCTCTGCGCCTTCGACTTCGAGAGTCATGCACGTGAATCACAAATACCTTTGGATCATATTCCAAACAGTATAGGATGAAAATATGTTTGGTAACAACTCTATTCAATCTTAGTGATAAGATAATCAGTTTGACAAAGGATCTTCCTTCTAATCTAATAAACTCCTTTGTCGGGTTAGATCAATCCAAATCAGTAACTTAGATTCAGATTTACAACTATCATATTTGTATACTGAAAAGTGCCACCAAATGATAGTTGCCAATCTATGACTTTATGATTAAATAAATCTTATTTAAGTCGGATCCCAACCAATCAAGATGTGTGTACAAAATTTATAAAGATACAAAAACTAATAAGAAAATCTTTTTCGTCTTCAAATCTTCAATCGCCTTCTTTAAACCTGCACAACACAAACTTGAATCCTCTTGTGATCAATCGCACACAGAACGGAGTCTGTTAACAATGGATTATCACAAGACGTCTTTAGATCCATATATGGTTCTAAAGATCCTGGCCGATACTTTGGAAAGATGAACTCACAATGACCTAGCCAAAGTTATCCGGACTTAACCGATGCAAGCATGTGAAAGGCACATACGACTATCTAAGAAATTCGCATGTGAGAAACTTTGAATTCATCAGGATAAGGCTATACAACACTTAATGGCTAGACCTGAACTCTGCAACGGAGCTCATAATTCAATTTTTTGTTTCTGAGTCAATCTACTTAATATTTATTGACTCGAAGCTCTCTTTTATTTGTATTTATTTTTCCTATGAACCAGATTCATTTAATGATTAATTATGATTATATATGGTCGAATCTTCCTCTTTCTAAGCCTGGATTTTCACCTTCTATCTTATGATGACCTTTTCATACACTTTAATTCATGCCTATTGTGGTCCAATCCATTCCTATCGAGTTCGGAAACCCGGGTTCCTGACAAACAAAATTCTACCAAGGTCTTTGTCTTGAAGCAAGGGGAAGCGACTGGCCCAAAGCAACAAGGAACAGAGAGGTCTGGCTGACCCTAAATATCTCTTCCTATTCCGTCCTCTCAAATAAAATAAAATACGATGACCCATAGCACCTTTTTTATGACGGTGACACAAATATAGATTCCAACGAAGATTAGTCTGTAAAAATTCTTATTTATTTGGATATTGTATGTAATAAAAATGTGAATCAATCCAATCTACCGCAAGGATAAATTGATTATAGTTGGATCCTCTATAACCGAAACAAGTATTGTGCACACCAAAGATTATGAACCCAAATCAGAAATCTTCAAAGTCTTCTTTGTCTTCAAATCTTCTTAGATCTTCAATAAACACTTGCACACAATCAACTTGAATCTCTTGTGATCAATCACGCACAGAACAGAGTCTGTTAACAGTGGATTATCACAAGACGTCTTTAGATCTACAAACAGTCTAAAGATCCCCCTTGAAACTTCGATCTAGTTTGAGTGAATCTTATATCAGAAGAGAAGATTCTCAAGATAGATGAGTTTATTAAGATAAACGGAAGAGCCTTTTGTCGAACTCACATCACTTGGTTGAAAAGAGTTGATACCAAACAGATTTGTTGTTCCTTTACTGTTTGGAATACAAACCAAAGGAATTGTTCCAAGTACGTGACTTATTACAAGTTGGAGGCATGGGAATACATACGGAACTAGGTGAACTATAGGTTTAGTTGCTTGGTCTCAACTATACGAAGTTGGTTTGATTTTGTATAGCGGCTTAATCCTGAGAGTATTCAATTCTGGACAAGGTCTCGTGGTTTTTCTGCATTTGCGGTTTCCTCGTTAACAAAATCTTGCCGTGTCTTTTACTTTTCTATTTTCGTAATTATAATTATTTTTATTATAATTAGAAGTAAAATACACAAACATTAATTCCTATTTACTTGATAGTAATCCTATTGTGTTTGGTTAAGTCCGAACCTCTTATCAAGTAAACATACTTCGTTGTTGTATTGTCTCGATCTCGTATCCATAGACGATCACACGAAGTGTGAACCGATTAGTTGTATTGTCTCGACTCAGTCCATAGACAATCACTTTCGGAGAAAGAACTTATCGGTGGAAAAGTTTTAGATTGAGGTATATTCGGGTACCCTCGTCTTTTCACCGGTCATAAGATAAATTGGGAAGTTAGTTGTAATCGGTCACAAGCTACCTTTGGGAAGTAAGGTGTAAGCGGTCACAAGCTACTCCGGGAAGTAAGGTGTAACTTTTATTGCTGGAAATGAAAGCATATAAAATCAAAGATCATAATTAAATTCTCCTTAATTATTTCGATTTGGGATCACCTTGAGTATCAAGGAATATATTTGAACAATTAATGATATGAGTTATGCACATGTTCAAATACTGTCGACATCTAGAAGATTCTCATCTTGGCAAACCCTAAACCCTAATTCACACATATCATGACGAGATATGTGAACCATGGATACTTGGTTTTTCTCATGGAACCAATTATACCATCACTCCAAAATATGTTATGACCGGTTATAACATGAATCCCAAGATAGGTAGTAAACGGTCACACCTTACTCCACAAAGTAGCTTGTGAACCGAAAATAAAGAAGAAATTAAGATACCCAACTTTTCTCAAGTAATCCTATATGAGATTCACTCTTGGAGAACTCGTAAGCTACTTTCTAGTAGATTCCAGTTATTCCTTCCCTACTAAAATAGATCAGAAAAACCCAATATCTTCTAGCTAAAACAATTATTATTACAAAGAATAATATAAGCCATGCAACGATTTATTCGTTGCAATATGTGTTTCAGTTTCATTTATAACAGCTGCCACATATATAAGTATTGTAAACATTGTTACAATGCGCAAGAATAAAGCATACAACGCTTTAGCTACTTTAACACTCAATAAAAATTGCAAAAACGGTTGCAACATTCATATTTAAAGCAAACCACGCTTTTCAAGTGTCTCCATAATCATCAACGAGATTTCCTTTTAGTATCGAATTCATGACATTGATGCATGTGGCCTACTCCAACATATCATCTCACATGACCTAGTCATCAAAGGATGCCACACATTGGCGTTAGTCGATTATTGCATGGGATTCATATTATCAGCCATATTTCTATAAAGTTGACTTGTCATTTGTGACTCTTCATACATGCAACTCACATGTATGAAGAAAATCAGTGTTTGACCTACTAAACACTCATGTGTGATATCACTCGTTAATATATTCATGTCAACACTGATTGATACTTGTGAACTCTCACATTCTATCTGAGAGTCTCGTATGCTCGATAAAAGGCCTAATTAGATAAATTTATTTATTTATTTATTTTAGTCTACTGCATGCTCCATACGTGCATCGCCGCTTATATCGTAATCATCAACACTTGTCAACCTCTTCAAGACAAAAAGTATGATAAGTCATTAGTCGTCCTAACTATACAAGTCATCTTTGACTTCATATTAAGTTAGTTCTCTACTAAAATTACACGAGACATCAATAATATCACAAATGGCGGATATTCACTAGGTTATTGTTCTGGTGGTCATTTCTTCCTATGCTTCCCTCCCTAAGATCAACCCTTCTCCTTCGTTTGTGTCCGAAACAAGATCGGAACTGCCATTTTTGGTTTAGGCCATCCTTGCACATATTGATCTCTCGAATCTAAGTTTTTTCTCAGATAATACATTTTGTTTACGGTTCTCGACTTATTTCTCTTCAACCTACCCCATTTTACCAATTTAACGGAATCAATTTTACCCACATTGCACAAAACTAGCACTAAAACTTTCCAAACATAAAAAGAATACATGTCCACATGTTACCCAGTAAGACATGACATGAAGAAAAGTTGTAGATACAAGTGTGTAATAAGTTGCAAAATGTGTAAAAAACTGCAACTTGTGTTAAACTGTGTTAAAAGGTTGCAGCGTGTGTTGAAGTATGACAAACCTTAGAAAACACGTTCTTACACGTTGCAACCATCTGAAAACTCATATGTGGTACTAATGTTTTAATATTCACAATAAAAAATAATTATGGAGATAGTGATCTTCAGATCAACCCATGTAAAATACGACGAAAGTTTAAAATAATGCTTGTTTTTTCAACAAAGCCATACTCTCTTACGGGCGGCCAAAAGACATAAGTACACCCTGATCGCTTATTTAGATGCAACAGAAGGAAATCATCTTGAGGCTAGTTAGGATACAAAAAGATAGGCATGAAATAATGAACGCATACCTCGACTCCAGTACGACAACCCTGCCATGCCTTTAATAAAAGTAAACCATGCAACGGATTATTCGTTACAATATGTGTTTTAGTTTCATTTATAACAGCTGCCACATATATAATAGTTGCAAACATTGTTACAATGCGCAAGGATAAAGCATACAACGCTTTAACGACTGTAACACTTAATAAACATTGCAAAAATTGTTGCAACATTCTTAAAGCAAACCACGCTTTCAAGTGTCGCCATAATCATTAAAGGCATCAATGACTTCCTTTAAGTATCGAATTCATGACATTGATGCATGCGGCCTGCTCCAATATTTCATCTCACAGGACATAGTCATCAAAGGATGCCACACATTGCATGGAATTCATATTATCAATCATATTTCTATAAAATTTTCTTGTCATTTGTGATTTTTCATACATGTTGCTCACATTGACAACAAGAAGGGAGGAAGGATGACGTCGTCGATGTAGCTTGTTACTTCTTCACATTCTTCAAGTCTTCGAGTAATACTTGTATGTCTCATTATCCTAATCTTTCTAGCCTAACCTATACGAAGTTATCTCTTGTACATAATCAAGCGACTCTTTAATTGAGTTTTGATTCACTAAAATATGACAACCAAACTTGACATACCAACGCTTGGTGGGTTCAAGCGATCTATGCTCTAACATTAATGATCGGTGTTCATAAATAATGATCAATTGTTCATCCCGATTTTATGAACATGAAAAGGGGATTTATGAATAGAGAAAGGGAAATAAATTAAAGAAAAAGAAGATGATATGGGAACATCATCATCGGTGATGCTATTCACCTCCTATCAGCTTCCTCCAATCTAAACCCACATTTGGGAAATGATGAACCCCACCCGTACTTGAATGTGGATCAAATCCCGATGTGTGGTTTAGATCAAGAGCAGTAGTAAGGAGGTGGAAAATAGGTAGGTGAATAGCATTTCTGGCATCATCACTCACATGTTTATTTGTTTTACTAATTTTTTTTTTGCTACCCGTACACGTCTTTGGTGGCACATAACTGACACATAGATGAAATAGTTAACAACATGAAGTTTTACTAATTTTAATTTTCTAGGAGAGGTAATGCAAATTAATAATCTTTTCCAGGGAGGAAACTCAAAATACCAAAAAAAAAACAAACTATCAAACGGAACAAAAGCAACTCACATATGCAATCCATGTCCGTGTTCAAGAAGAAGAAAAGCTATTCTCTCTCCTATATGGTTTGAATCGGGCCGATCAAATGCACCGACTCGGTAAAGATATTTTCAAGAGTTTGAATTAATCTTTATTTGTCAATCTCTTATCCGATTCATTTTTGTCTCATATCATTATGCTTCTTGATTTAAAATTGGTTTTAATCTTTGTTCGAATCACTAATTGATTCTTTGTAAAGATTAGTTTTAAAATTTATTTGCATACTTTCTTATGAGTTTCTAACTCTTCTTGTTTCTCCATGATGTGTTTACAGTTTGATTTATCTCAAATGACGTTTGCGTTTATTTATGTTGTGATTGTAGCGTTTGCAGAGTATGTCTTCAAGCTTTTGCTCCTAAAAATGACCTTTGTTGATGTTTTAGGTATCTATGGAGTTCTGTGGATTGAATTTCAGATCCATTTCAAATCGTTTATTCAAAACTCATTATTATCCCGCTTTTTCGTTCATTCAAATAAATTCAAATTTCACATAATCAACTATAAACGAAAAGTTAGTATTTTTCACATCATCAAAAAACAGCTGTAATAATTACCATTTGGATAGATTTACCAAATCTTTCAGTTGCCTTAAAAAAACAATTGTAATAAAAACAGCTGTAATAATTATCATTTGAATAGATTTACCAAATCTTTCAGAAAATATTTTCATATTCATGTCCCTTATATTCTCCAAACCCTAATATTCTTCTTAACCGAAATACATCCTTACTGTCCTTTAAACCTTGTCTTCATCGTACCAAATTATCACAAATAGAAGAGGCAAGCTCCAGTCAAGTGGTGGATTTATTTAATAAGTTTAAACATGCTACTTTAGATCTTGGTGATTCTAATGAAGTCATAATCTTTCACAAAAGAATAACGGTTTGGAGGAGAAGAATCTATTTGGGAAGCCAGTACCATTGGGAAAATCATCATAGAAGGTAGAATGAATTATCAAACAGTTGAGAAATTTATTGGTTTTACTTGGCCTTTCATAGCTCCGAAAGACATGAGGATTGTTGAAGTTGAATTAAATATTATGATTTTCAAGTTTAACAAGTGGGATCTGCTGAATGATGTTATTAAACAGCGGCCTTGGAACATCAACATGCATCTCGTTAGTGGTACATGACTATATTCCAGAATGATTTACACTTAAAAGAATCAAGGCTTCCAACAATTTTGGATTCAACTCAAATATTTATTGCATGAGCACATGGATGTTGCTTCTGTTACAAAGATGGGTGAGGTGTTAGGTGAAGTTATAGGAATTGAACCTAAGGATGTTATCCCGGTTGGTAGTGACCCTGTAAAAGTTCGTGTTAATATTGATCTCTTTATGACTCTTAGAAGGGGTAAAATGTGTTACCAATGCAGGAGTCAGTCGTTGGCAGAAAATTTTCTATGAAAGACAACCCAATGCTATTTGTACGGAATGTTATGTTATCAATCATACTAAGGGAGCTTGTAAATACGCAGCTAATTTTCTAATCAAAGCTCAGGAGAAGCCTTACTTATTTGGAAAGGTTACCAACATCAGGAAAAACATAATAGCAGTCTCTACTCATGCTGCTCCTACTTCCAACAAAAATGCTAAAAAGTTTGTTAAATTTGTAGTTTTTGTACCCCTCTTGAAGATGGACAAGTTGTTAACCTAGATTTTTTTCTTAAAAAGGATGATCAAGTATTGCCTGAAGATCACAGGCTTGGAAAAAGAATTAAAATTGAGGAAGGGACTATAATAGATACTATAGATGTAGTTAACTCTCCACAGAACATCAATTCAAGCATCAACACGGCCATTCAGACTACTCTCAGGGTCACTTCTGGGGATAATCAAATTGTACACATATGACTGGAGACTCAGGTATATTCTAGTACCCATCAATTTTTTTTTCTTTGGTTTTATATATTCTCTGTGTTTTTTAATTTTACTTAGAATTAACTTTTATTTTCTCTCTTACACTATAGTTTCACTGTCAACACATGCATTTAATTTCCTCAGTGTTAATTGTGTAGCATTAGGTTTATTTTCGAAAACATCCAAGCCCTTAATCATATCTTGCATAGGAAGTCATTATAAAATTTTTAAAAATAACAAAATCTTCAAAGATCCCGTTACTTTGCTCTTATATCCTTTACAATCTCAACATTATGAAGGTTATTTCTTGGAATGTCCAAGGCTTTAAGAATAGCAATACTAGAGATCATCTTAAAGATTTGATCAGAAGTCAAATCCCGACATTGTTTTTTTGTGTGAAACTAAACTTGAAGAAGCTAAGATGCAGGCTTTATTAAAAACTTATAACTTCCCTAATGTAATATTTTTTCATCCAGAAGTCCTTTCTGGTGGTCTTGTGTTATTATGGAAGGATGGATTTAGCTGTGAAATTCTTGGTTGTGAGAATAATATGATTCATCCTTTAATTCAAGAAGATCCTAACCAGCCTGAACAACTTCTATCATGTATGTATGGCTACTGTAAAAAAATATAATGGGAATTCATCGAAGAGTTGGGTAGGAATATTATGTAGCCATGAATTTTAATTGGGGACTTGAATATTCATCTTATTACTTCTAATACTTCTACTTCTTATTCAAGTGATGGTTGGATTAATTTTGTTCTTCAATCTATTGGTCTGGAAGATATTGGTTTTATTGGTAAATGACATACTTGGACAAGCAATAATATTGGTACTGGTAAAAAAAAGGTCAAGAATAGACACGACTTTGGATAATGCTGACCGGAATTCTCATTTTCCGGATTCTAAGTTATTGCATCTCTCTCAAGTGGGAAGTGATCATTGTCCCATCTTATTAGTCACAGATCCTAAGTTATGGAAACCATTTAAATTTTTCCTAACTTGGTTGCATGATAAAACATGTGCAGTTGAGATAGATAAAACATGGGAAAAACAAGTTCAAGGTTCTGCTGCCTACAAGCTCACCAAAAAGTTGCAAAATACAAGGATAACTCTTTTAGATGGAACACAAATCATTTTGGAGATATTCATCGAAGGTAGATACTCTTCAAGGAATGACTTAATGAAGTACAAGAACTTCCGCATTCTGCTGAGAATACTTCCAAGGATTTTGCAATTAATGAAGATCTCAATAAATGACATCAAATACAACATGACTTTCATAAAAAAAAAAGTCCATAGATAACCTCTTAAAAGAAATGGATAATAATACCAAATATTTTCATACTCTAACTAAAAGGACGAGAGCTAGAAACAATGTGGATTCTTTAAAAGATAAAAATGGCAACTGGCTGCATTCTAGGGAAGAGTTATCCAAGTTTCTAACAACTCATTTCAAGGATATTAGTACTTCAATTAACATCTCATGTCATTCAAGAACAATTTTATAATCATATTCCTACTATGATCACAACTGAGAAAAATAGGTTATTGATGACTCCATCAACAGATGATGAAGTACTCAGTATCTTAAAAGGAATGTATAATTGTTCAAAGAAGAGGACTTAAGGATTTCAAGATGGATTTTACAAGTCACAATGTAGCACTGTTGGACCTGAAGTTTGTGAGATGGTCAACAATTTCTTTTCATCGGGGTTTATTCTTCAATCCATGAACAAGACTTACATTTCACTCAAACCAAAAACTAAAAAGCCTACAACTCCTTCTGAGTTTAAACCCATTAGCCTCTTTAATACTTCTTATTAAATCATCTCCAACATAATGGTCGGCGAGAATGAAGCCACTTATCTATATAATAGTTTCTCCTTACCAAGTAACATATGTATCTGGGAGATTGATTAATAATAATACTATCATTGCTCATGAACTTATACATTATATGAGAAAGAAAGAATGTGAAAGTGGTTGGCTTGCTCTCAAGGTGGATATGTCAAAAGATATTGATAGGTTAGAATGGGATTTCCTCCTTAAAGTTCTTTCTAGTTTTGGGTTTTAAAAATGTAATCAACTTATTTATCAAGTGCATAAGTACCAAAAATTTGAATTCTTCTCAATGGTTCTCCATGTGATAAATTCAATCCCACAAGGGTGATCCTTTGTCTCCTTAATTATTTATTCCGCAACGGAATAGTTATCAAGAAAACTCACAAACCGCTCGTTATTAAAAAATATTATTAAAGGTATCAAAGTCAGCAAGAGGTGCACCTCCAATAAATCATTTGATTTTTTGCAGATGATTGTCTTATATTTACACAATCTAATTTGACCAGTGTGAATAATCTTTTGCAAGTTATGCAAGATTTTAGTTCACAATATGGTCAAGTCATAAATTTGACAAATCCTTCATTTTTTTCAGCAATAATATGGATCCTGGTGTATGGGTGGTCTAACATTTGATTTAGAGATGCTTAATCATGCACTTCTTACTAAATTAGCTCGGAGGATATGTAATAATCAAGATGAGTTGGTTCGTCAGGTTCTCAAAGCTAAGTACTTCAAGAATTGAGATTTCCTGCACATAAATAAGAAGAAACATAACACATCCTGGGTGTGGAGAGGTATTGAAACTGTTTTATCTATTCTTCAAGACAATTACTGCATGGAGATCAATAATGGTAGAAGTACTAGAATCTGGTATGACAATTGGATTATCGGTTTAGATACCCAACTAAGTCCAAGTTGTCCTACTCATCTCTCTTATATTCTAGTAAGTGAATTAGTAATTCCTGGGATATTCCTTTGTTGTAAGTTCTTTTCTCTCCTGAAGTTGTGAACAGAATAAATACCATGATTACTACACCTTCTGAAGATGATATTATCCAGTGGAACTGTAAAAAGTGCATATAACAAGTTGGTGGAACATAGAGTTAACAGTCAAGCTGCTCTTAACAATGTACCTGAAAGTACTTGGAAGGCACTTCGGAGAATGAAACTTCCACATAGAATTAAATTATTCATATGGAAATGTCTCAAGGGTATTGTTCCTACTAAACAGAGGCTTGCCATTCGCAATATCACTTTAGATACTCAATGCAACTTTTGCAAAAATGAAGAAGAACCACTCTATCATCTATTAATCAGTTGTTCTCATGCAAGAGTTGTCTCAAAGATAGTTCATATTGATATTGACCAAGTTAGAGCCAACTACATTCCAGTTATAGATTGGATTCTTTCTTGGTTCAGTAATATTTAAAATACATGAGCTACTGATCACTTATGATTTGATGCTGGCTTATATGGAAAGAAGATGTGACTGCATCTTCAGGGACAAAGTTCTAAACCCTCTATCTACAGTCTCTAAAATAAATTATCATCTGCATAATTTTAATTTGTCCTTAAACCCAACTGAAAATTCTCTCATTGCCAATCCGGTAGTCACACATGATAATCCTATAATGTTTAAGATTTTTGTAGATGTCTCATTTGATCATATTACTAATGATATTGGCACTGAAATGGTGTTTTTTTTTCTGTTACAGGAAAATATGCTGGAATCAAAGGCACCTATGCAGCTGGAGTGATGGATGCTGAAGCTGGGGAGTACATGGAAATGTTGAAAGCTGTAAGATTGATCTCAAGTTTGAAGATTGACAACATTCATATGGTTGCTGATGCAGAAGTTGTAGTTGAGTCAGTCGCCACTGACATTATTCATGTCAGATGGGAAAAATAACAAGATCATTAGTAAGATCAAAACTTTTTTAAATTCTTTTAGTAATTGGAAAGTTCCTTTTGTTAAGAGGGTTGTTAATCAATTTGCGGATGCCATCTATAAAAAGGTCAGGTTAGTTAGAGAAACTCAGTTTAGAAGAATATAATGATTACTCTCCACGATTGTCAGCTTGATGTCAAGGCACTCTGTGCCTGAACCTCATTAAAGATTAATAAAGTTTTGTTTTATCCAAAAAAAAAAAAAAAAAAAAAAATCAGTGTCCGGTAGGCTTGTCCTGAGAGCATCTCCAACAATGGGTGCTAAAAATCCTATGTGGAATTTTTATTTAGATCCTTATTTATGGGGTCATATGTATGTGGAAAAAATAATAATGCTTTGCTCATGAACCATCTCCAATAGTATGGGTCTTATTTTTAAAATTTGTTGTTTTGGATAATGACAAAATTGATTCTCTCTTTCCTATTGGTTCATAACAATTTATTTAAAAATTTAAAAATTAAAATATAATTAAAATGATGATGTGGAGGTCATTCCCAAGGTCTAAATAAGACATTCTCCGAGACCTTCATATTTATTTTAACACCTTTCCTATTTTCTATGACCCACTGTTGGAGATGAATTTAATGTAAACGAGGGTCTAAAATCCTATATGTCATGAAAAAATAAAACCTCCACCCTCTGTTGGAGATGCTCTGACTCCTGGTAGAGGCGAAAGAATATCCCATGTTCAGGGGCGGGGCCAAGGGTTGACTAACCCTGGCTCTAGCCCCCCCAAAAATCATCAAAACCATAAAAAAGCCCTTAAATTTGTAGCATATTTTGCATTTAGTCCACTTTGTTTTAGAAATTTAGCTCACCTAGTACACACATTTTATAAAAAAAAATTTTTAGTCCCCTCATTCACAAAGTCTGGCTCCGCCACTGCCCATCTTGTTGCCTCGTAGAATCCAACGAAGCTTGTGGACAGTTGTACATCATCTATACTTAATCACCGTTGATACACCACCTCGAAACTCACAGAAAAAAGTCACAAACCTTTTGATCTGGTATACAAAGATCCACAGAAAGATCCAGCTTTTGGGGTTGACTATTTATGATTGGAGAAACAGAATTGACTCTTGACTTGTTGGCGGGATCTAATCTAACACAAATTGTGGTGACTGGTGGGTTGTTGCAAGCAGGTTGGGATTTATATAGTAAAATAGACGACCCCACTCCAATTACAGACAAACTTGCAAAATATCAAGGAAGTCATTATTCTCATGACATGAATATTTATGAATAATAGACTATAGAGATTGTCTTGGTTAGCTAATCTTCCTCTTCTTCTTCTTATATTGAAATTGAAACAAACAATTATCAGTATTTTGTTCTATAAGGGTTTTTGTTATCATTCTCTGTTATTTTATTTCAAGAAAATGGAGACTGGGCATCTTGGATTTCTCCGTTATCTGTTCTATTCCTTGTTATTCATCCCTGTTTTTGTCTTCCTATTTCTTCTTGGGATCATTAAAGGTATGTTTAAGTCAATACCCTTCATTGGGGTTTTCATTTTTCCTCTATGGAATTTGTTGTTTATGAGAAACTAATTTTGTGTAATTGTATGTTTGTAGTTGCTGTATTTTGCCCATTTGTATTTCTAGTGATTGCATTTGGAGATACATGTATTATTGTTGGGTTACTGCCGATGCACTTATTTTGGACTTCATACTGTATTGCCAAGTAAGTCCATCAGAAAATTTAGTATGTATTATTAAAATTCAGCTTTTGTAAGTTCAAATTAAACTGAAAAGATTGATTAGTTCAAGTAATGATTTATTGTTGATTTTCTGGATTGGATTAGGTCAAAGAAATTCGGCCCGTATATGAAATGTTTATTGATTCTATTAATGCCGATTCCAATAGCGTTGTGGGCAGTTGTTGGTGTAGTAGGAAGTGTGATTATGGGTGTTTTTTATGCCTTCATTTGGCCTGTTATGGAGACATTTAGAGCTACTAATCAAGAAGGCTATGTTAATAAGTTGGTCGCATGCTTCACGGTAAAATTCTTGTCTTGTCCTTGGGTCCTGTGATTTCTCATTGAACCTTGATAGAGGTCAGAGGTGATTGTATCATTCTAAAAAAGGGAATTGACATGTTTTTTTTTTTTTTTTTTTTTTTTTTTTTTTTAAATCATTCACTTTAGGATGGCACTTGTAGTATTCTTTGGGGTGCATGCACCATCGTACGCGACTTTGCAGATTTCTCCTACTATTCTTACTTCTCAGTGATGGATGAGTTGCTCGAGGTGAAAGACTGTGAGAAGCCGATAGAACTCAAGTACTTTCTCTTTAACATAACTTTTATCTCTTTGCAATTCAGTTTTATTTAAGCTATTCACAAGGATAAAATTTGCCGGACCTTTTCAAATTTTGACCAATCAATATTACTGAGCCTTATTATTTAAAGCTGCTGAATTCTTGGCACACTATGTTTGTGAGTAAGCCAAATCTTAGTGAAGAACCTCATATGGATAACAAACTGATGAGATTGCATTTGCACCCTTCCACTTGGCAAGATAAATTGTTTTAAAGGACAGTATTTTCTATTGGTTTATTTAACTGTAGCTTCGGTGATTGCAAGATATTCCCTGGGCAGGTTCAAGTATGGAACTTATGTTCCCTTTCCTTTCTAGGGTTTTGCAGATACCAGGATGCATATTGGCAACAATTTTAGGATTAATAGTGGATGTTCCTATGATTAGTTTGATAGTGATATACAAAGCCCCCGTCATGTTGTTTAAAGGATGGCATCGGTTAGTTGAAGATCTTATTGGAAGAGCGGGACCTTTTTTGGAGGATGTTTGTGTTCCCTTTGCTGGTTTATTAATTTTGATGTGGCCGTTCATTGTTTTACTATCTGTTTTAGTCGGAATCATTTCAAGCTTTGGTTTTGGAGGTTATGCCGCTGTTGTTGCGTATCAGGTACAATTCTATCAACTTCATTCAGAACTTAATACTTGTTTCGTCTTTCTTTCCCAAGCGATGCTGCAACACGTGATCAGGATTATGTTTGGATGCCTATATTTTCATGGGTTTATAATCATAAGCTTATTTTTTGGTGTACTTTTGTTTGGGTAGGAAAATTCAACAACGAAAGGATTAGTGTATATCATTGCTTGTTTGTCCTTGTTTGATGAGTACACCAATGATTTCCTCTTCCTACGAGAAGGATCTTGCTTCCCAAGGTATGTGACTTTGTAAATTGTGTCATCCAATGTTCCCGTTCTTTTGTTTGTTTTACTCTTAATGTCATGTATGCATAGAATGAAATAATGATTAATCAATATAGAAAGCTTCCCCAGTTTCAGATTTATTAAGATTTGTTCGTATGGGCAGCCAGATTTAGGTATAGGGAGTCAACTGAAGCAAGTTTACCTCTGCTTCCTGTAAAGGAATTGCACGAAAGGATTGAGTCTGTTCATGGTGCAAAACCTCCATTAAGAACAGCCTCAATGAAATTGGAGGAACTGAAAGCTGCCGTGGTAAGATTAGTGGATCTATCATTAAGCTGATCCTTTGAACTTTTTGTCATGTAGATTTATATATATGATTCTCTTGGAAATATATGCAACTCATTTGCTCTCCTTCGATTTGACATCAGATTTGGGATAATTTCTTCGAGACTTGCGAGTTTTCTGGGTTAGAGCTCCTTACAGATGGAGCTATTGGGATAATAGACCTCAAGGAATGGAAAAACTCTACCAACAAAAAGACACTTACGATTGGGATTCCTGCATATGCATTTCTTCGTTGCTTTCTTCACTCCATCGAGAGTGGTTCTGATGGATTTCTCATGCGTATGTAAAATGACTTCTTTTCCCTGCAAATACTTCACTCCAGAATTTTCTTTTCTTTTTCTTAGCTATTACACTCTGTTTTTATTATGTGATCTCAGGTGATAATATCCAAGTTACAGATGTTAATAGACCTGAAGGAAGAGTATTTGATTGGTTATTTGAGCCAATGAGTATAATGAAAGAACAAATTAAGAGTTTGCATTTACAAAAAACAGAAGAACTATATTTGGCGAAGTTAGCTCTATATTGTGGTGATACTCAAAGACAGAGAGTGGAAGCATGGGAAAATGGTGGAATTCCTCCCTATAATGAAATTAGAAGAGCTCAGTTGGAGGGCATAACAAGAAGGTATAAGCAGCAATCAATTTTCATCGTCATTCTGTTGGGAAAGAGATCTTCTGTCTCATTCGGATAATTTTTACTTACTTTTTTTTTTACCATCTTGAATGAGGTTTTCTCTTCTTAAACACTCTTTTCCTGTTTTTGGTGATTTCATCAGGTTACATGGGTTTTGCCTGACACTCTCAAGGCTGCCAACATTCCGGCGCAGATTCTGTGAGGTGGTAAACACATTGGACCAAGAAGCAAAGCGACAGTTCAGCGGGTATGGAAGTGAAAGCTTTATAGAATCAACTGTATAGTTTCTTTTTCAATTCAAATTTGTCTGTTTGATTTATTTATATCTGGAGGTATTTCTTCATATATAAACCTAACGAATAAAAGTTAATGTTTTCAATTATTGTCCATAAACTACTGATGAAACTCAACCGCTTATAAAAAACTAAAGAAGCATTTTGGTTAATCATGCATTAACCAAATCTTGCAAGTGATGCCCAGTTTGTAGGTTTTGGCAATTGATAAAATTTGCGATATAGAAAGGCAGATGCTGTGATTATGAGCTGGAGTAGTAGTTGCCACATAAGGTTTTTTTACCCAGGTTCATTTTTGTTTTGTTTTGTTTTGAAGCATTACCAAGGTTCATGACTGCATTTTGCATCCGCTTTTATTTAAATGGGAAGGCTATTCCTCCTTGGCCAATTGAGTTTTAATTTCTCTTAATCTGTCCATCATTTTTAAATTTACCCCAAATTTAGGGTTTCCATTAAAAAACTGTCAAATTATAAGGATGTAACTCACATAATCACACAAAAAAAAATGAACCCACAATTGGGGGATATGAGAATTAATTGGGGGATATGAATTACTTCCCCCAACCAAAGGTGGCTGCTAAGGGGTGTTTTTTGGATGCAAAAATACTAAAACACCCTTAGATTAATTAAAAACATTATGAAAAGACTGTTATGCCCTTTCATCTAAAACATAAAATCAAATAACCAAATTCATATATCCCCCAATTCCGGATTTGATGATCAACAAAAAAAAAAAATCTTCATCTTCTTCCTCATCGTTCATGCCTCGAAGAACCAAATCGAAAGCAAAACCGAGAACCAAATTGATTGCTCAACAAACACATGAACAAAGAATCGAGAACATTGCTCAACAACTAGAAGAGGATGCATCGATGACTCGGATGATCAACCACTCGCAGTCATGGTTTCTCACGAGAAGGTAAGTGATTTTGAACTCATTTATGATTGTTTTAATCGATTTGTAGCCATGGGTTTAGGTTAGAATTGCCAATAATAGCCGAAACTGCCGAGTTACGAGAGTACCGGCATAGGATCTAGGTTTGAATACCATGCCTGCAGGTTTAGGTACCGGCATAGCATTTGGGATGAATACCACGCTTTCAATTTCTGATAGTGAATTTGCGGTCCCGGCATACAAATTGGGTTGAAGACTATTCCGGTAGTCAACTAAAAACACACAGGAACAATTTTTTGTACCGGCATTGTATCTAGGTTTCGTGAATGCCGGTACTTAAAAACCGGCATGCATTAGTTCAATTCAAAATGCCGTAGTACACTTAAAACATACGGGAACATCACCAAATTGTGCTCAATACCCAGGCACACTATTTAGGTTCCATAGGATGCCGGTACTACGATACCGGCATGCTCGATATTTAAAGTTTTATGTTGGAACATGTTACCGGCATTGGTTTGTTTAAGAGTTTCCATGCCGGTTCCTAAACTGCCATGACTTTTCTTATGTTTGTTTTGTTTGCTTATGTTATAGGTCAAAAGCCAAAGAAGCGAAGAAAAATAAAGGTCTTATTCTCACTAAGAGAAGGAGGAAGGACGGTCTTGATACTCCTCAGTCCCTGCCTCCACGGGGGAAAGACGCAGGTCGCAAGAAGCGTTTGGGGTTTCAAACAAGAGGGTCAATTTGGGAGAGTGGTGGTGAACGTAGTGCACTTGCAATCCTTGAAGATACTGGAACAGTTGAGGACGATGAGCATGATGAAGGGGAAAGTGAGGAGGAAGATGATGAGGTTCATCCAAGTCAATTAGCAAGCCAAAGCGAAGTTGGTGGGACGAGTCAACAACCAACACAAGGCAAGGGCAAGGCGCAACACAAGGCAATATCAAAGGAATTACATTGCAAAAATAAAATACCAGGTGACGTATTTTTAACATTTTTTTGATTTTGTTGCTCTAAGATATATTGATGTTTCTTATATGCTCGCACATCCATATTCTTGGCAATTGTTTATATTCAGGAAGGCTCCATATGCGCACTAGTTGCAAAGTTTGCATTTGAATAAATTTGTTAACCAAATCAAAACTCAAAAAACTGTAAAATGAAAAGGAAGAAACTTACATATTCAATGGGTTTCAAAGAGAAAGGAGATTCTCCAAAGAAAACCCCAATGGACCATGATCCTTCATTATCTCGACGACAGCCTAACAAAGGTATATCATGTCTTTGATATGGAGAAAAAGCAAGCCAGATATATATAGTGACGATGGAACCAAAAATTATGAAAGAAGAAAGAAGAAATGGAAATGTTTGTTGTGTTAATAAAAAACAGTGATGTAATTTCATTTCGAAGAAAAGAAATGAAGGGTGTTCAGTTTTTTCTATTAACCGGCAACGGGTTTAGGAGATTTGCAATCCATTTCCATTTCTTGTCCAGCATCATCAGCTTAACATCCTCTGTTGGTACCAATTGAATGAAGAAGAAGAAGTCATTCTAATTATAAGTCTTTTATGATTCCATTTTCTTTGATTTCTTTTTTCATTCTAATTAAACGACTTCACTAAGGGATTCGAGTACTTCTATGGTCAATCCGGTACACATACCGACATATACGGAATGCTCAAAACACTGCACGTACCGCGTCCCGGCATATAAATTTTTATGCCGGAACAATCAGTTTACATTATTTGGTTCCTGTATAGAAACTGACATGTACCGGCATGGTGGTGTTTGCTAACGTCCATGCCGGTATTCCAAATTTCCAAATACTCATAAATATGTGATAGAAAACCGGCATCCTCGACATATAAGTTTCCATGCCGGTATCATATACCGGCATCCTCGACATTTAAATTTGCATGCCGGTATCATATACCGGCATCCTCGACATTTAAGTTTCCATGCCGGTACCATAACTTTGATACACTTATATTCTTTTCAGTTCCTGGTCTCAGCTATTCTTTCGGTGTTGTCATTCCGAGATTTAGTGTGTGACTTATAATGGTAAACATGCGAAGTAGATATATCAAGACTCATACCCCTAACTCGCATGTTTATATCACACTGCAACACCTCTGATCTCAAACAAACTCACTTTCTCTTTCTTTTTTCTAAGACATATCAAGACTCATATTACAGGCTTTTCACACCATTCATACTAAATTGGCCTCTTCTTCATGGACTGGGGGACCTTTCACTTACAAAAATCTGAAAATTTTCTCTCTTTTCTCTGATATCTTCTTACTTGAAAGTTAGCATAAGACTAGGTCTACAATAGATAAACAGTAGAAAGTCAAGAGAATTGGGACCAAAACATGTTTATTACACTAAAAAGAGTAAAACCAAGCACATGTTAGCACACCAAAAAAAATAATGAAGGAACGAACTAGGCCCTGAATTTTGACTAGATTTTTTCCCAATGTTTTACCAAAATATAGCTAATCTAGAGGGGAGATTTAACACAAAAAAAACTCTGCATTTTTCTTTTTGATACACACAAACTATATCTACTTGCAATGAAGTTATAATGGTAAACATGCGAAGAAACCAGGATCGCAACAACATGTCTTTTTTGGTTTGTACTGTATGTTCCGGCATAGTAGAGATCAGTTTTAGAAATATCGGTACACATACCGGCATATACGGAATGCTCAAAACACCGTCGGTACCTCGTCCCGGCATAGAAATTTCTATGCCGGAACAATCAGTTTACATTATTTGGTTTCTGTATAGAAACTGACATGTACCGGCATGGTGGTGTTTGCTAACGTCCATGCCGGTATTCCAAATTTCCAAACTCTTAAATATGTGACAAAAACCGGCATGCAATCTTGGTTTGAATACCACGCCGGTATGTTCTTGAACAGTTGTGGATATTTTGTCCCCAAGATACAAAGTTGTATGAATACAATGCCGGTTATAGAGGTTCCTAAGCGTAGTATTCATACAACGAGCATGCCGGTATTAAGCTTTTTTCAGACAGAAATGGCGGTTTCGAAAAAAAAAATCAAATTTTCGACCTCTTTGAAGCATTACCTGTGTGTTGGGGTTGCTTGTATGTTGAACATGTTTACTTTCTTGAGTTGGTTCTTCACAAAACACTTCATGGTCACGAAAATCATGATTCAAAGGTGTTGGTTCATCATATAACTCCAATTGTGAGTTGTTATCATACACCTAAGATTGAAGATATGATTGTTGTAGTTGAGCTAAAGATTCAGCTGCTGCAATTCTCTTATCACAATCATCTTCCATTTTCAAAAAACAAATTCCACTCAAATTTTTTTCCTCTCCTTCTACTCCTCACTCACACAAATTAAAATAAAAAATCAAACTAATATATCCCCAATACTTAAGATTTTACTAATTAAAATTAATCACTAATTAGGATTAGTGAGGGCTAGATTAGGAATTAAAAAAATAATTACATAGGGGGTCACCCAAAATTGCTATTGGGACACCGTTTTTGTCCTGTAGCTATATCCCCAATTAGTTTTGATATCCCCCAATTACTTGTTCAAAAAAATGTGCACATTTAAATGTCAAATGCATTGAACGGGAAGGTTTATGATCTGGTCTCTAGCTAAGTTCCACATGCACATCTAAAAGGTCGTATCTGCAAGTATCATGAGAACAAGCATCTCATGATGTTGGTGTTACACAAGCTAAGTTGCATCTGTATAGGGTCCGTTTGGCACATCAATATTAGCAATGCAAGACGTTGCCAATTTTATGTAGTTGTAATGTCATGCATTAGAACCGTATAGTTCAATGTTTACAAGGGGTTAGTCAATTAGCATTTTTAGAAATACCTAGAGAATTTTTTTTGTTTTAGATTTGGCGAGACTCTCTGTAAGTTTATTGATCTTTGGGGACTCTCTATGTAATTTTCAAGAAATCTCAGCGAGTCGTGGAGACAAAAAAATATATAAGAATTTTACCTCCCATACAATAAATAAGAAGAAATCTGTTTTTCTTTTCTGTCTTTTTTTTTTTTTTTTTTTTTTCAAACTTTATAAAATTAATGTATCATAAATAATACTTATATTTAATATAAAAAAAGAAGAAGAAGAATATAATTAATAAAAAATTATAAATTTACATGCGCCTAATAGAAATTGTAACTATTTTGTCAACCGAAAAATTAAACCAAATAGGACACGAAAGCAATGCATGAGTTGAGATCTTGCATAATGTGGAGTTTTTGGAAGTTAATATTTATTATTATTTAAATATATATGGACTTTATAATAACTTATTTGGTTTATTATTATTATTATTATTATAAAGAAAAATCAATATTATAAGGAATGGTCGGAGCCTAGCAAACAAGTCAAGCGCCAACACCTTTTGAATAACAATTCCTAGCCTATGGAAAAGAGAATTGCCTAGCTTGAAATTGACATCATGTCTAGCCATGCAATTTCTCAGTCTTTTGAGAAAGGAAATTGTATCCGCTCCGAGCTCACCTAAGGTGGTAAATAGGGGTGCACAGACCCTATCCATACCCGCCAATCCTACCCTACCCGCCAGTTTTTTAACCGTATCCTATCCTACTCGCCATTGACGGGTAGGGTGACGGGTAAACATTATTTTATCCGCCGTCAAATGGGTAGGGTGATGGATAAAACCCGAAATTATCCTATCCTACCCGCTTACCCGCCTCATATAGAAAAGACAAGTTAATCCTTCTATAGTTTTTTCCTCCTGCCTGTTTTTTTTGTTATTTTAAAGCACATCAGGGGTAAAATTGAAACTGCTTTTTCCTCTCCCTATTTCCTTTCTCGAATCGAACACAAAAGAAAATTCCCCATTTTCTCTACCAAAGTTTATCCCCAGAATATTTTTATGAAAAACACACGAGCAGAGAAAAAAAACGAATTTAGATCGAAAGAGAAAGAAGAAGAAGAGGATCCATTTATCAGTCTGTATTGTAAGTTTCTAATCCTTCCTCGAGATCTTCTTCTACTTCATTAATTTGTTTGAAAACAAAACCTAGGTTTTGATTGATTCTTCTGGGTATACAGAGGCATATCAAACTTGAGTTCTTATTTAATTTTAGAAAAGCATGATACTTGGGTTAAAATAATTACTCTAGGGTTTGGTTTTAGTTGAAAAATTGGAGGCATGAAATTAGGGTTTTGGTTTTGAATTCCTTGGCTGAAAATGAATGAAGGGTTTTGATTAAATTTAATAGAATAACAAATGGGGTTGAAATCAGGGTTTTGGTTTTGAATTACTTAACTTGGGTGAAAATGAATGAAGGGTTTTTACTAAATTCTATTTCATTGCATGTTGCAGGATACGATCTCGAGTTGAAGTATAATTCCAAATTCATCAAAGGTTGGTTTCTTTCCGATTCGAAGTTAATTGCGAAGTTATCTAGGTTTTTCTAAATTGATTTTTGGGGTTTACTAAAAGTTGATTTTAATTTAGTTAGTGATCTTCTAATATCACAACTATGAGTAAGCTTACGATTCTGGGATTGAGGGGTTACTACTGATGATATAGGATGTCTACTGATGATATTGTATCTTACTCTTTCTATGACTGTCAATTTTTGTGTTAAGTGTGCAAACAAAATCCAGTGGTTTGCTGGTTGATCTCAATTTCTGTGTGAGAATGAAGTTCTATGACTGTCAATTTCATTCACATATTGTTACTCAAATCCGCTTATTGTAGTTGACCTATTTTGCTCTGCTCTATTATTTCTTCAGTACACTACTCTGAAGCCCTTGGGAGACAGGGTGCTCGTTAAAATCAAGATAGCAGAGAGGTAAGACCACAGTGGTATTTTGTTGCCATCTACCGCTCAGACTAAGCCAATGAATTCTTAGTGTGAAGGTAATGATTAACTCATCTATGGCTTTTTCACTTGTATTTCCTTTTGTGGTAAGATACATGATTATCTTGTCATGATTCTCTTTTGAATTGCTTAGATTTTCTGTTTACCAGGGCTAGTGATGTTTATATGAATAATTAATAGAAGTATTTAAGTAAGACCCATAGGAATCAAAGTCGTTCAGTTGACTAAACCAATGGAGTAAATGTGAAACCATATGTGGTTACTGGAGGTGGGTGGGGATGGAAGGAAAAAATCAATAAATATGTTTTAGTTTCACGTATATCCTTATTCTCATTCTGTTGGCCACTTTTCTTCTACGAGAAATGGAGCAAAGGCAGCTCGATTGCGGAAAAACAATTAGGGAGGGAAGTCGGTCTTCATCAAATCCCCACCATAGGTAATTAACCCCTTCTTTCTCCTAACTCGTTCTTCCTTTCCATTCAAAGATCCTTAATTATTTTCATCTTTTAAACCCGTATTTAATTGTTGTTGTACTTGGCCAATTCACCTCATTCACTGATGAAAGGGAAAATGGACTACTATTGTCCTTACTTGATCAGAGTATACTTACATGAAGGCCTAGTTGTTTGGTGATCTAGTTATTTGTTTATCCTGATGTTTTTCATTTCTGAGTTACTTCACAGATTGATGCAGCTATAAACCCCTGTTGTAAAGTTCACCTTTTTTCTTTTGTCTTGAAAGGGTAATATGAGTATCCATGCATCTTCCAAACTTTGGTAGAAAAAAGGAAAAAAAAAAAACGGTTATACCCGCCACCCTATCCTACCCGACCCGCCAATTAATGGGTCGGGTAAGATCTTACCCGTTTAATGGCGGGTAGGGTGGCGGGTAAAAATTTTCTTACCCGCCAGTAAGCGGGTAGGGTGACGAAATGGGCCATATCTTACCCACCCTACCCGTTGTGAAGCCCTAGTGGTAAAGGCCAGCACACCAAAACCATAGCCACGTGAAGAGCATATGTCCAAGTATTTCTTGTTTTTGCGCGTGATAGCAGCAGCAATGGCCTGGCCTGGTACACGAGTCTGAGCACTTGTAAAAGGCGATACATCCGTAACATCCATGCATACATCCTTACCGTCTTCCCAATTGTAAACCATAATATCCGCATGCTTGAGATCACTACCGTCATTCGAGAAACCCAAAGGACGGTAGTAAACCATATTTCTTGTTTATTATTATTTCCTTATTGTTTATTTGTTTTATTTTTGTAAATATCCAAAAGTCTCTCCAAATATCGCCTATTTTGAAGAGACTTTGTTCAGCCTTTTATGGTATATTTTCATTTAAAAGTCTCTGAAAATCTCCCATAACCTTAAATCATTGATTTGAAAATCCAAATCCAATAATAGAGAATTCTAAAAACTTTCAGAAAGTCACTATGCAATAACAGAAACTTTCGAAAATTTACAAAACTCCCTATCGACTAACATGAGATTTGGAATGTCTCTAAAATTCCCTATAAATCTCAATTGAGTAACCCCTTGTAAAATGAGGTGGTAGGTTAAAGAGAAACAAGTCTAAACCCTAAACAAAATGTATTGTATGGAAGAACTTAGATTCGAGAGATCAATATGTGCAAGGCTGGTCTAAACCAAGAAATGGCGGTTTTAATCTTGTTTCGGTCACAAACGAAGAAGAAGGGTTGATCTTAGGGAGGGAAGCAGATGAAAAAATGACCACCAGACCAATACCCTGGTAAATATCCCCCATTTGTGACATTATTGATATTTCGTGTAATTTTAGTAGAGAACACTAACTTAATATGAAGTCAAAGATGACTTGTATAGTTAGGAAGACTGATGACTTATCATGCATGTCTAGAAGAGGTTGACAAGTGTTGATGAGTCTGATAAGACTGGTCAGGATCGTATGGAGCAGACATACTAAAATAAATAAATATATATTCATTTAATTAGGCCTTTTGTCGAGCATTTGAGACTTTCTGATAGAATGTGAGAGATGTTTCCATCTAATCAGATTGGTTCCTCAACTCCTTCAACCAAGATGTTCCCATCAACTTAGATTAGTTAGTGCCAACCTTAATAAGCATAAATTTCTAGTCTCTAGAGTTTATTTATTGCAACTAAAAAGTTTCTCCCATACCCCCAAACTTAAATCTAACATTGTCCTCAATGTTCTAAAGATGAAATTAAAAGCATGAACAATGAGAAACTGTTACCACTTGAAGAAAAGAGTTAAGGAAAAATATTACCGTGTTGCAAGAGCATGGGTGACCGCTGTCGTAAGCGTCAAAAATAATTTACACTTTCTTACTACTCAAAATATAAATATAGCAAGGGCAAGAAAGGATCGATCCCACAGAGAGGTCTAGGTTGTCAAATTGTTATGGTTTCCTATATAAAACACCGAGGGTTTTGTGATTGTGTAAATAAAAATAAAATAAAAGCAAAACAATAAAAGTAAACACGCAAATCAAGGATGTGAAATATTGGATAAAGGTTTCATCTTCAATTGTAAACAAGTTTATGAATATATGAATAGAATTCAGATTTAATCTCTATCATCAAAAGCCATAGAATACCTTATTGCAAGAATACTCCGTAATTTCCAAAGTTATCAACACACACATTAGGTGCGTATGTGAAATCTACCTAAAGAATAACCTAACGCCTTGCGCTAATCAAGTTCAATTCCTAGGAGCATTAAGTTTCATAATTAGGCTAATCAATGCAATTGAAATACATTGCGCAAACAATTCGAACAAAGGTCAATTTCTACATATGACTACGAGGATGTATCACTACAAACCCTAATCATATCATGCTACTCGTATTCAAGGTTATCGCTGATGAAAACCCTAAAATAGCTATAGATATGGATGTGAGTTCAATCAATTCTAGACTCGACTAAACAAACATTCAATCATATTGCAATCCATCAATCATGCAATTATTGTAACCCGTAGAAATCATACGATAATATTGAGAGAAAACTAATTCATAAAAATCATAACTTGGTGGCAAAATCCAACTACATCTTCAACCAATAATAAAAACTTAGTTACTCATGGCATAGGAGTTCATAGCAAGAAGAAAGAGAAAACCTATCATGTTTCTAAAACCCTAGAACCAAAAGTATGAGTTCTCCCTCATGGAGATATCTATAGGTTTAGAGAAAAAGTTCTATTTATATGCCTTTCCCAAAAGGATACCCAAAGTAGGTCAAGTCTTCTCCAAACCCGTCTCAAATTCGTCCACCAAGCCTGGGAGTGAAAAATATGTCTCTCGGGAATTTTGGGTCCAAAAAACGTCGCCGGAATTGTTTGACGTCATCGCCGGAATCCGTCGCCGGAAAATTTGTCTCAGGCTACTTGAATCATCGGAAACTGTCACCAACAAGTATGAACTTCCAGCAACTCATCTCCCCTTCTCTGCATTCCAAACATTCACAAAAATCATCCAAACCAATTCTTTATCTCTTGCGAAAACGTGCCCAAAAGCATGATGCGTAGCTCATATGTCCGGCCGTCGATTCTTGCATCCGACTCATACCCCCCTCGCGATTCACTGAAATATTGCGATCGACACTCTAAGCTCCGAAATCCGACAACCGGAAGTATGCTTCCGGTGCGCCATTTTCACTCCGCGCACTATTTCTGCGGCTTCAAAATCCATTCCAACTTGCAAACTCGTGCCTGGTGCTTCTCTTATAACTCACTCGCAATGCCACCATCAAACTCGCCACTTCCATCCTTGGCTCGGTTCCCGCACCAACCTGCCACATTCTCCAAGCATCTCCCGCCTCTCATCGACCACAACCGCCATTACTCGCAAAGACATCTCCGCACCGCTTCCGTCTCGCACCGCCACGCTCCACATCTCGTCGCTCAATACCAAAGAGCTCATTACTCCATCACTTGCTCCAATGAATCAGCCCTATAATCCATTCCGCATCGCCACCTTGACTCGCAAATTGAGACATTGCTTCACCGGCTCGCGCCAACGCCCCGCAAGCACATTACTTGTCCCTATTCCTTTAGTTCAATTCAGTACAGCCAAAGAATACAAATCCTTCCTTGAATTTCTCCATTAATCACTGCAGCAACAACATGCTATCACCAGTTCAATCTAGCAGCTCCACCAGTCCACCATCTGCTGCTGCAATAGCCTTTCCACTACTGCATTGCCACTCTTCACTGCAGCTCAATTTCAATCCATTCTCTGTTCCCTGTAATTGCAGTGCCTTGCAACTTGCTCGACTTAATTTCCATCCTACCTGCAATGCCATTTCAGGTTGCAAATCAGCTTCTAAATTCAGTGTACAGCTCTTGTATTCACTGCACCACCTGCAACTCCTTCAGCCCTGCCTGTAATGAGCAACACCACCTGCAATTCACCCTAGGCCAACACCAGCTCACTCCATTTTCAGTGAGCTTCCAATAGCAGCTCCACCAGGCCTACAACTATGTCACAGGCATGCTCCTCACTCCCTGTTCTCATCTTTCAAATTCTTTGTAACTTCAATCTGTAGCTCACTACCAACTCCCGGCACAATTCAGCTCAAGACCCATGTCACAGCCATTAGCACAACTTTCTCAAGACCCATTGTCACGTATATCGACCCCAAGTGTAACCGCGACCGGGAACCCGGCAATTCCGGCCTCATTCTCCTCGCTATTTCGGCTCCTGACAGCTTAACCTTCCATTAATGCCTTCTCTGTCTCATTCCCGTACACCGGCAAAGCCTTCTCTGTGGTTGCCTATACACAACCTCAATAGCTCTCACTCAACAGCCCTATTCTCGCATCTTCTTGCTTCACCGCAAACCAATTGCAACAAAGTCTGGTTGAGTGACAAGAAAGGCAAGCAGATCGGTTCAGGCCTTCTATCAAACACATAATGTGCCCGAAACTTGAAACGCAAAGACACTCAATCTGGGCCGTTGTACCGAGTTCTCTTTATCCCGCAATTTCTAATTATAAACAAACCCATTCATTCAATCTTGTCACCGAACTCAAAAACACACTTCAATCTTCATCTCTATTCATCATCATTTATCAATAGCCTCGTATTACCTTTCATCATCATCATTTACCTTTCTTCCCTCAGTATTTCTCCCATCACACACAACACAAACTAAACCAATGTCTGTTTCCTTGATGAATTCGGTTACTCCGTTAAAAACACTCAACCAGACTCCGAGAATTGCCTACTGAACTTGAATTGGTTGCATCTCTTGGTTCCCGGTTCAACAAAGATGAAATGGGTGTAACATTCGACCTAGCTTTTGGTTATAAAGGAGTGGGTGCCCCTTAACGAACCGTAGCTTGTCTTTAGCAATTCGTCAACAAGTTACCCTTATCCTCGATCGGGCTCTCAATAGCACTTCCCTTTTAAACAAAATCTGGCTACCCCTTAACATGTGGCTGGGCTCCCATTAGTATTAGCCGATGAAATGACCCGTTTACCATTCCGAGTTCTTCTTTTGCCCATAACTTCTTCATACGAGCTCCGAATGACTCCGTTCTTTCGCCATTGTCTTCATCTTCTCGTCCTCTACACAATGAAAAGTAGAAATCTTGTATTTGAACGAGTTCCAATTGGTCTTTTTGCTCCAAATGACTCCATTGCACCTACTAAACTCAAAAGCACACATAAGATACATAATTTACAAGAAAACTCATAAAGAAAGCATAAATACTAGATATTAAATACGGTGTATTCTACACCTATCAATGGGTTACCTCCCAAGAAGTGCTAAGTTTAAAGTCTTCAGCCAGACATTGGAAAGGATAAGTCACCTCGAAGAATCATATAGCAATAGCCGGAATAATTGCGGGTCATATGGATCAAAAAGTGCTAACCACAAGAAGAGGAAACTGCCACAGACCAGGAAGATATCCAACACACCCTTATCTATTTTTTTGTTTAAGACAACTACATCTAGTTGTGGTTCGGGTTCAGGCTCTATAAAAGGGTCTAGATAAAAGTTTTCATCTACCGGATTTCCTCAAAGGAAGGATCCTGAAGATCAGGTTCTAGGGTCTGGAAATACTCAACTAAGAACTTAGAAGCACATAAAAGTAACCTGAATAACTGGGGATCCTCTAAGTCAATCAGATTTGACTCACACGGTTGACCACAGTGGTGGTCATTCTTAAGAAAATGTGTCGACCCTAATATCCTAAAGTAATTAGGTTCAATCTCAAAACTTAATAATTGACACATCTGAAACTTGTACGTTCCCACAATTGGAAGGAAGGTTTTTGGTGGGAAAACAAAGTCACTCGTGGTATCATAGCCTGGGTTAACCACATCAACCAGAGGATGAGTTTCTAACAACTGAACTTCTTTATGGACACAACTAGGTTCAGGAAAAGTATATGAAGATAATCTTGTAAAATGGTTGAGGCACGGATGTCCAGTCCTATGTGAGGGGACTTTCTGAGAGTTAAAGGTAAGGCACTAGGAGAGTCATAATCACCCCCAAACTTAGAGTTTTCAGTGTCTCTAGATAGACTAGTCACAATTTCCCTAATTTCTAGAACATCGTAATCCCGAAAATGGTCAATTGATTATTCTAAGTTATTATCAGGTAATGCATCCTTACTCATCTCTACGAGTTTATCATCTTCAAAGACTAGTGTTTCTAAATCACTAGACTCTAAAACAAGATTCTCGGGGTAAACTCTTTCCTCTAAACCATCATCACAATCATATAAAGGATTATCAAATAAAGTTTCTAGTAAAGGCTCGTTAACTAAGGTGTTAATCATAGTTACTTCCTCCGATTCACTTATAGGCACATCAAATAATGGATTATCCAACATATTGCAGGCTAAAGGATCATGAACTACATCGTCTAAAACGGTGGCATCTCTAGTCAAATCCTCGTCATTTCGAATAGGTGAATAATTATTAAGATTATTGGGATTTGAACCAGAAATAGTACTATCATTATAAAGTTCAATCGGAGTAACAAATTCCTGATCACTATGCCTACATATTTTAAATTCTTCATCAACATTATCCTCATCATAATCATAACATGAAAATGGTTGAACCTCATCTAAACAAGTAGTGTTACCATTTCTAACCTCGTCATCTTGATTATGCAAATAAATATCCTCATTTTCATGGGTATTATTGGAAACACTGTATTGGAAATTAAAATTATCTCGAGCAATTCTTTCGTTCGTCTCAGCTATCATCTTGAGGGATTCCTATATAGAAAGTTTTCTTTCGTCATAAACTAAGTTATTCATCTTAGCTAACTTACGTGTCGTCTCCTCTAATTTCCTGAGAGACTCTTCTAAAGGAGAAACATAAGAATTTTGCTCATATGACCCGTGCGTGTGTGGATAGTAATTGGGCACATCATGGTATGAGCCATAACCTTGAAAAGGCTGATGTTCCCAACCATTATTCACACTATGGTCAAAGTAGTAACGTCCATTTTGAAACTCAGTCGGATAATCATTGTATTGGCTGTCATAATACCAGTTTGACATCCTAACTGCAAGGAAATTCTACACAAACACAAACAAGGCTCGACTAAACCACAACAAACCTACTGATTTCTAGCAAACAAAAAGCATGATGGCTCCAATAAGATTGTTTCTAGACCAGCTTCTAATCCTTTGAAAGGGAATTCGTTACAATTTAAGCAGACCCCTCTGGAATCAATCTGAGTCAAAGTAAGTTGAATAGAGGCGAGGGAAGCTATGTGGAGCTTTGATACCCAAGGCCTCACCGCATTACAAGGCGGAGCAGTCACGCATTTAACTCACAGAAACCATCATGAACTTCGAAGTATGCTTAAAAGAGTAACCAATATTTTTTCGAATGACTTTCTTATTAAGATCGTTACCCTATCTGTCTCGTTCTAGTCCAAATTTTAAGGCTTAGGTTCGCGTAGGTTACGTGTTCCTAAGGCGGGCAAGAAGGAAACGGTGATGAAATCCGAGTCCTTATCTTGATATGGCCAGGCCTTGCCCTTTACTAGAAAATTAAATCTGATTTCAGGTCCTCAACATATATGCATACAAAATCATCCAGTAAACCCGCTGACAGGGGATTCGCGGGTGTTTAGAATTCTTACCTCTTGTTCCAGACGGGGGATGAACCGTTGAGGTCGACTCAGGCCACAACTCCTATGTCATGTACGAACCCGAGGGGCCGAGACAGTATCGTAACTGTCGTCCTTCCCTAGGCAGCTTATATTTAAACCAACCCTTCTTTAGGGTTTTAAAAATAAAGTCCAATGTTCAATGTCCCAAAAAAAATGTCCAAAAATAAAATATTACAAAAATAAAAACCTTAATTACAGTTTCTAAAAAATATAAAAATAAAAAATATACAAAATCTTCTTCTTCACTCCTTTTGGATTCCTCTTTTCTTTCCTTCTTTGGCTTCGCTTTTGTTTTCAGCGCTTTCTCCCTTTTTCTTTAGCTCAATTCCAAATCTGAAAACAAGCAAGAAATACCAAATGGCGTAAAAAAGAACAAAAATAATAAAAATAAAAATAAAACCTAAAAACAAATCTATACACAAGTACGCGTCGGCGGCGCCAAAAATTGATGAATATTTTCAATGATGTTGTAGTAATAAGGGTTATCGTTCACTCGGAATCGTTGAGGTTTGATTTAAGACTTAAAAATAAAAACAAAGAAATATATACAAGGTTGTCACAAATATCGAGAGAATACTGGGACTCAGGATTCCACTAATTATCGTATTCATGTGGTTCATCTATTAATTCCATACAATTCTAGCTCTTAAAATAACAAACATCGACTCTTTATTCTTTTCCAAAGTAGATTTTATAAAGTATTAGATGTAAATCACAAGCATGATGCATCAAAAGTTCTTAGACTAAGCATACACCATCAAACGAAATCACAAATAATCAAGAAAAATCATAAATCAATTTAGAATAGTGCAAAAGTCATAAAAGAATTAAATAGAATTACCACATGCGTAAATAATGGCTTCATCCGTCATCCCAGTGTTGGGGTTTAGCTCCCCATATCAAAAACACGATCAAAATATTTGTTCATGGCTCAAACGGTGTTTTTATTGAAGAAATATTGGAAAAAGAATAGAAGCAGCTCAACTGCAACGTTTATAATTGTTGCAGTTGAGTGTTACGGTGGAAACAAAAATATAAGATCAAGCTGGGAAACGACGGTTGTCTATGTAGTTGATCTGCGACAAATTTCTGCGACTGACACAGGACGTCCAATGTTCTTCGTCTCCTTCTTCTTCAGCAGAAACAGAGAACTCCTCTGCAACTCTTCTTTCTTCGATTCTATGGCCTTTGACCGGACCCCTAACTACCGATAACCCTTCTATGAACCAGAAATATCTTTATATAGCCACAGCAAACAAAATATCTTCACCATAACTCGAGAATAATATGTTTTTAATGAGCTTATTTTCCACGGAAGTTCACGGGAAATATTTACCATTCTCAACTCCATCACGCGTCTGCTGAAGCCTGCACACTCGAAACACGTTTATTCCTTATCTCAGTTGATGTTAAACTCGCGCAGACATACACCAATCGTCTATTTCACACATGAAATCCCGTGAATATCTCATTCAAATATACTTCCCTTTTTTGCCGAAAATCCACGTACCAATCCTGTTTGTTTGATTCTAACGGATTTACCAACCCTGTTTAATTATAACAGGGTGGTATAAACTCATTGGGGCGATTAAATCTCCTCACAAATCTCCAAAAAGCGAGATCGAAAATTCTCGCTAACAAAATTTGAACCTGCACTTTTCCCGCCAATTTTGTGGAAGAGAAAGGTTGCCCCTATCCAGAGTAGGGGTGCGAATAGCAGCTGCCCACTGGGGTGCCCCTTATCCAAAGTGAAGGTGCCTTTAGTACTTTTTCTCCGGGGGTCCAAATAGCACTTTTTGAGCAACTTTTTCCACACAAGTGTATTCCTCCAAAAATACCTACACAAACATAAAAACACTATAATAAGTACAAAATCGAGTGCCAACAATATATAGTATTGAGATCAAATTAGACACAAAAATGTGTCTATCATGCTATCCCTTGAAGAAATGAAGGAAGTCGAGGAAAAACTTGATAGAATTGAAGAAACCGACCCTAGTGCAAAAGCTTTGTTCGGGGAAACTAAGAACAAACCGGCCCAAAAGAAGCAAAAGACCAAGTGCTTAACTCTTTAGTTGTGTTTCTTTTTTTGGATGGTGGTTGTTACGTCTTGAACAATTCCGAACTTGTTTTCGTTTGTACCTCGTGGTTAACTCTTTAGTTGTTTGGTTTTCTTTTGGTTTATGATACCTGGATTAAGAACATTTAATAGCACAATCCAGTTGTTTGGTTTATGTTGAACATGTTTTGATTTCTAGTGATTGGTTTATGTTGAACATGTTCCGGCATGCAAGATAATTATAAATCATTGCCGGTCCTTGATACCGGAAATAAAATTGTTTATAAAACCATACCGGAACAAGAAGATTAAAAATTCCATGTTCCTGTATAGATATTTGAAGGTACCGGCATAGTAGTATTTGCTAAAATCTATGCCGGTTTTATGGTATTTTCAAATTTTCATAGTTGTCAGAAAACCGGCAATGTAAGCTTGATTTCTTCTATGCCGGTACTCTGCTAGTTTTGAATATAATTCCATTTTGAATGCTTTTTTATTTTATTCCTAAGCAATCTTTTACATTGGATTTGAAACTTTTAATTAAAACATGCTAAAAAATATGGAATGGATTACATTTGGTTAAAGATAATCTATTTCCATCCCTTTTCAACAATTGCGGAACCTTTGAGCCTTTCCCGAATCTCTTCGAAGACATCGTCCGGGATGGGGGTGTCAAGGATCATCTTCATTGGTTCTTCTTATCTTTCAACATATTCCGTTCCCTTCATATAACACCCATCACACCCATCGATAGGCTTGCATTGTCCCTTGTGGTTTTCTCTTGACTCTGCTATTTCAACATCTTTGTCAAGCCATTGAAACTCATCGCACTTTGGGTGATTCAAACACCTTAGAAACATTCTTCCATTTTCAGCATCATCAGTTTTTGCAATCCAAAACCGGCGTGTCCCATCACAGCTTCTACACTTTGAATAAATAAAAGGACAGTCCATGGCTAGATGAGAAGGTGACTTGCAAATTTGACACTTGCAATGATGACTCTGTAAGAGAAGATTATATTAGTCATGCGTCATAGTAGTGAAGATCATATTGTTAGTAAATCTACTTACTTTGCAAATAGAGGTAGATGATGAATCCCCCATCCCTTGTGAAGCTTTAACCGTGCTTGCTTTCTTGTGAGAATGATTTTTGTTATTTGGTTGGTGGTTTGTGTAGATTTTTCCAAAGGAATGGTGGTATTATATAGAAATAAATCTCCAACGGTCTTATTTTTCAAAAAACTAGCCGTTTTTTTTGAATTTAACAAATGCCGTCATAGTCGTTATTATAGATTGAATGTCGGTTCCCTGTACCGGCGTTTCATAGTGTTTTAAAACCATGCCGGTACTTGTTGCATATTTGTCCCAATCTCTGTAAAGAAATTCCCTTGTACCCGCATTGTCATCTTATGATAAACCGTACCAGAACCATATGCCGGCATCCTATTTCATAGTTACTTCAATGCCGGTTTTGGTGATTTTCAAAAATACTAGTCGTTGACGTTTTTCTCTATATAAAGAGAGCTAATTCTTGGACCCAAAAGCCCAAAACTCGTGTTCTTATATATCTCCTTGAGCCTCTTAACTTAGAAACCCTAAACCCTAGAATAATCATCAATAAATAGCTTAGTATAGTACCTAATCCCACATACAACAAATGGCATCGTTCGACTCGGAGGAAGATTTAGCAATTACCCAAGCATGGTACGCCGAAACTCGTCCTTCAACTATAGATAACAGCACGCGGGATTCCATGTGATTGAAGATTTTTAACAAATTTATTCACGATTACGGTAACCCGAAAGGAAGAACTACTCAACAAATCGAGCAACGACACGACATCATCCTAAATGCGTGGTTGAGTATCTAAAAATGAAACACCGGATCGACCACGCTACCCACAATAGATTGTCCCCTCAACAACTCGTAAGTATCTTTATGATTAATTCGACACAATCTACTCTTTTTCAATTTTTATGTAACAAATAAAGTTTGTGTGTTGTTTTTGTAGCATGAGGCCGTGAAAACGCGTTACTTACAAGAAAAGGGAGAAGCATTCATGTTTGAAGCCAACGTGAACCATATTGCAACCAAAGTCACGGAGTACCACCACCGGGTGAATCTAAAACGGATTCTTCTTAAGAAGATTGATAGTTTATCAGTTATTTGCTTAGGTTTTTAGGGTATCTCGGTTAGGTATTTCGTAAGTTTTTGTGGGTACATCTCTATGTAAGCCCTCACGAGACTATAACTCGTCCACTTGGGTCACCTAGTGGTTTAAAGGCTTGATGCACGTACTAAGTGCATTCGTTGTTCCGTCGACAAGGATTACATTCGAAATAAATTATAGTTCCGGCTTAGTATGTAAACATATTTCAATTGCCTACTGGTTCCGGCGTGGATTGTAGTATATTACTCTATGCCGGGGTAGAGTGTCTAATTTACTTTGTTTCTGTGTACAAATACCCTTATGCCGGCATTTGATTGAAAGATGACAGAATGCCGGTATTAAGTGCCGGAATGTCGGTTATCCTTATCCCAATGCCGGATCATTCAAAATTCAATGCCCACCGACTATTTTTTTAAACCATAAACTAGCAAAGACAAGTGCCGGCATTGATACTAGGTCACTGACTATGCAGGCACTATAAATCCGTTGTGCATTCATCTATTTAATGTAATGGATTCACCCATTGCACTTGATACCTCCAATGGAAAATCCATCAGCAACTACCGATTTCATCATTGCTATGGAAAAAGACAAACTTAGGAAAAACAAACTATCCACTCCGATGGGAAATCAATTATCATCCACCACCAACTCAAATCCATCAACAACAACCGATTTCATCATTACCATGGAAAAAGAAAAACTCAAGAAGAACAAACTATCCACTCCATTGGGAAATCAATTATCATCCACCAACTCAGTTACCCTTATACTAGAAAAACTAAAAAGGAAGGGAGAAACCACCAAGTCAATTGCCGCAATGGAAGAAGAGATACTTAAGAAGAAAAGAGAAGAAGAAGAGGAAGCAAAGCTTGAACATTATCGCAAAGAAGCTAAAGAGATCCTTAAACGTCAAAAACAATCTAAGATAGAAGCGGATGTCAAGGAAGAAACCGAGTGGATTAAAAATTACTACATAGTATCGGATTTCCAGGAAGATCACCGCCTTTCGAATCTTTTTTGGGGTCTTGTTAGGACTGGTCCTTACATGAATAACTACTTGGAAGGTAAGAAATGCAGAATTGATTACGGTGATCTCTATGTACAAAATCGAACAATTGCACTCATAAAGTTATGTCGTAAATACAACGAGTTTCTTGCAAGATACAGAGGGAATATGTATCAAGCTCAGGACGCATATACCAAGTGGAGAAAAGAGAAGGCATTTCGAAGCTGCTTTGCTTATTGAATCTCGTTCCAAGAAATGATGTTAGTTGCAATTGGCTTGAGATCTTTCATTTTATATGTAACGTTGTTTATGTGTATTTCCTTAACAAATGATGTTAGTTGCAATTATTTTGGGTTAATGTTTTTAAGTTTATTTCCTTAAGATTATGTTGTTAATGTTGTTTATTTCATCAAGTTTCTTTCCCCTACCGGCATTGACAAATACACTAAATACTATACCGTTACATGTGCCGCCGTTGAATTGTGATCACCAAATACTTATTGTCAGAATACCGGCATGAATTGTTCCATCTATCCATGCCGGCATTCTGACGGTTACAAACACAAGTTATGTGGCAGTTACAAACTCATTCATTCCACTTATTTGACGGTTACAAACTATTTTATCCCACTTATTTGACGGTTACAAAATCCTTAATACGAGTTTATGCGTCAGTTACAAACTCCTTCATTCTATTTAAGTGACGGTTATATAAAGGAAAATCTTTCAGTCTCCCTTTGTATTCAATCTCCATTTTTGTTTCATCTTTCATACCAAAGACAATGGGTCGTCGCAAACCCCGTGTAAAACCCATACCAAATCCTGATGAATCTGTTGAACATGGTGGAAAATCGAAATCAAAAGCGCAACAAGTACCTGACGAGTGTGTTGGTGAGGTGGAAATAACAAATTTGATGCGGTAAGTGATGTCTATGTTGAATTGAAGTTTTTTACTTTTAGGGTTTATCCCATAGTAGAAAACACAAAGTGAAACTTGGTTGTTTAGTCTTTCTACTACACTAAAAGTAATTTTTAAAATTCCAATTTGAAGTTCAGTTGCATGTTTGATTCGTGGTAGAATACAATTTGAAAATCATGCCAGATTATATGTATTGAATCCCGATTTTATTGCATGATCCTGCCGGCATACATATTTAATTGAATACCATGCCGGTTCCATGTGCCGGCTTTGTATATTTGATCAATACTATGCCGTTTTCATTTGCCTATTTTGTTATAAACTCTGTACTAAACTCCGTTGGAAAAGGTTCATGAGTAATCATGGGGCACTGCTTTCTTGGCACATTTTTTGGCAGAAATGCGTTGAGCTTCTAAGGCGAACGCCCGTCAATTTAATGGGAATTTCACTGTACTTCAGGTATAGTCAACTACTTATTTTTTGATTGTTGTCACTAAATTTGTTAGTTTTCAATTATTTATTTTCTTATACATTTCATTGGAACGATCTTTCATTGGCGTAGGTGTGGGCTTATGAACACTTCACAAAATTGTTCATACGGTATAAAGGATTGAAGATTTTCACTGAATATCAAGAGAATAGGCCTCTAGGTCAGAAATACCACTTCGACAATACCCCAAGGCCCAATAACAAAAAACGGTTATTAGCAATGAGATTGGGTTTGGACTCGGTGGCTGTCCAAGATGTTGTGTTTGACCCATATAGGAATGCCAGGGGAGTTCACTTGTTAAGACGTGACAATGTTTCATTTTACAACGGACCGTTATTTCATTCAAAAGGATTTGTTATGCACAACCCTCGCCGTGTAATGCGCCAACTTGGATATAAGCAGAAAGATCTCACGGATTTATCTTATCAGAAATTCTCTCATGACTTTCCTCAATGCCAATCAAATGAGAACCATTGATCGCGGTCGTAAGCGTCAAAAATATAATTACACTTTCTTACTACTCAAAATATAAATATAGCAAGGGCAAGAAAGGATCGATCCCACAGAGAGGTCTAGGTTGTCAAATTGTTATGGTTTCCTATATAAAACACCGGTAGTTTTGTGATTTTTATAAACTAAAATAAAAGCAAATAAAGAAATAAGCAAACAAGTAATCAAGGGTAAGAAATATTGGTTAAGGATTTCGTCTTCAATCACAAACATGGTTTCACCACAATAACTAGAATTGATATTTTAATCTCAACTTTTATCAAAGACCCTAGAATACCTTGATCGCAAGAATATCCCGCAAACCTCCTCATGTCATCAACAAACACATTAAAAGATGCGAATATGAATTCTACCTAAAGGAACAACCTAACGTGTAAAAGCACTAATCAAGTTTAATTACCTAGATGCATTAGGTTCTATGAAATCAGGCCAATCAAAGCAATCGAACGTGGAAAGCGCACTAATTCAATTTAACAAAGGTTACGATTCACATATGATCATAAGAATATATCACTACAAACTATAATCATATTATGCTACTTGTATTCAAGGAATATCACTTTTACGTATAATAAACCCTAAACTAGCAATAGAAGTGATTAGAAGTTCTACCAATTTGCAACTTGTCAAAACAATCAATCAATCAATCATAAAACAATATTTTCAGAGAATTGCAAACGATAAATATGAGACAAAACTAATATATTGAATCAAAGAATCATGCTTTGTGAAATCCAACTATTCCATAACCAAAAATAAAATCTAACTCATATTCATGGAGTTCATAACAAGAAGAAAGAGAAGTCTTCATGTTTCTAAACCCGAGAATAAAGTAGAGGAAAAAGAATAGAATAAAATAAAAAAAAAATTAGATTCCAAAGATATGTGTTTTGAGAAAAGTCTTCTCTTTTATAGCTCCACTCCTTCCAAAACTAGGTTTTGTCTTCAAAGTCCATTCACCACCAAGCCCACAAGTGAGAGAAACCCATGTAGAAATTTTGTCCCAAAACGCTCGCCGGAAAATTGGGATTATGGCGAATCCCGCCGAAACGTCGCCGGGAAAATATTTCGTGTGACCGGCAAAGTCACCCGGCCACCGGTCAACGGTCACCGGTCAACGGGTCGGAACGGTCGGGTCAAATCGGGTCCGTCGGACTGAGTCGTCCAACTCAGCTGAGTCATCTATCCGAATCGGGTCGGTTGGTCTCTAGGCCGAGCCGTTGACGGCTGAGTTGTGTAGCACAATCATTGTGCTTCGACCATGATGGCCGCCTTCCCTGCAACTTCAGTGCATAGCCTGTAATGCACCATTCTGACTAAATTCTGCAGCTCAAGAACACCATATCTTCCCTGTACACAGCATCACCAGCTTGATTGCAACACAGCTGTTCCATCACCAACTTAGTGTCACAGCTCTTCTCCATTCTCCCCTGAACTCACAAGCAACATCAACAGCCCAAAGCTCAACCTCCTTTCAAAACCCATTGTCTCAGCACCAATCCCTGCAACATCTCCATTGAGCCATCTCTCGGCTTACTTGCACCGCTCATCCGTCCCCGACTCATCAAGCCATACTCACAAATGCATTACATATCAAGAATCTCAAATACATCACACAGCTCCACTCTCACCTGCTATCCATTTCTCTGTAACATTAACTTCAGTTCACCAGCCAATTTGCTTCACACACTACCTCTTGCAGCTGCAACTCTGCATAAAGCAATTCCAGAGGCACTCTTCACCAGCATCACTTCAATTACTCAGCACACCACCAGATTCAGTTCAAGGCCATCATACTTGCCTGTATTTCAGCTGCATAAAACCCTTACACTGCACCTTTACCAGCCTGCCATTCTTCATTACTGCAATCCACCAGCACCAGCATCTTCAGTTCTTCCTCAATTCCATTGCAGGTACCACAAAAGCCCTAACAGCAGCTCAGCATCAGTCCATTCTGCTCCCTGTAATGCCATACTCAAACTCCAGTTGCATCTGCACCTGCAATCTTCCTCCACATCAAACCATTCCTTAAACACCCATCAGCAACTTCACATTGAGCCTGAACCTGCCCTAAACATACATCTATTTCAGCTAGCTCAATTAACTCATGCCATAACATCCGTCTCTTGTCGCCAGCAAACTCAGGACCAATTCCACTTCTCCTTGAATCTCTCCCTGTAAATCCATAGCAATACTTAATTTTCCACCTGCAAGTTCATCTCAGGCAACCACTTCAGCTCAACATGACCTGAGCTCACTGCCAATCAACACCCTCTCGATTTAAGCCATTGCCTGCAAATACATCTTAGCTGCATCATTATCACCACATCCTTGAAGTCACTCTGCCAAGCTCTCGACTTCCACAGATTAACAGCACCACCAGGACCATCAAGCTTGCCTGACACATCATTTTCCTTGCTGGTTCCTGCAAGCTTGAAATAGGCAAGACCCATCTTCTTATTCATCATTAACTGCTCCAGAAGCAAACTCATCATCAAATTTGAGCAGAACCACCCCTGAAACATCTAGTAAACCCTAACCGAGCTTCAACTTTCTCTGATTCTTGATCCAAATTCGGCAGCCCTCTCTTCCATACCCAGACCAACAATCAATCTATCTTCAATTTCATAACAAACTCTCAATTTCATTCTTAATCTCAGCTCCGCCAGAATCTTCCCTGTAATCTTGATTTCAAACCCTAAAAACCCAAATTCACCATCTCATTTCACAACACCACCAATTCAACAGCAGCATCAGGTTATTATGACCCTTGAAATTCTTCCACTCGAGTACAGTTTCTACTCTGCTCAGCATCATCTCTCTCTCTCGGTTTAGTAGCGACTTCGATCTCTCAAGAAATTTCATATGAATTCGGCTGCAAAAGGGAAGAACGAGAGAAAAATAGAATGGGAATTGATTCCCAATTCTCTCGACCTAATTCTGTCTTAAAGGTGGGACGTTATTTGCACCCACTGTTAACTACACCCACAGATTGGGTGCCTATATAAATGGTCACTTCTGATAAGGGCTAGCCAGATGGCAGCCCCTTAACCACAGCTAGTCTGTCTTTAAAAACCCTCCAAAACAGAAATGCCCCTTAACATTGACTGGGCTCCAGATAGTGCTCGCCCGTGAAATGACAATTCTGCCCTTTTCGCTCTAAATGAGTAGTTTCTCCTTCTTTTCCTCCATGCGACTCCAAAGCACCTAATAACTCAAAAACACGCGTAAAGTACATAATTCACAAGAAAAATAGCAAAGAAAGCGTAATTACTAAATAGTAAATACGGTGTATTCTACACCTATCAGATTCCCCCACACTTAGACTTTGCTAGTCCTCGAGCAAATCAAACAAAACAACACTAAAACAAATACATACAACTCCGTGACGTCGAGGCTACGGTTAATTTTAGCATAAATAACAAGCCTTTAAACCCCTAGGTGTCCCTAGTGGACGAGTTATAGTCTCGTGAAGGTTTACTAGAGATATACCTACAAAACCTATATTTCAAACTCCGTCTATTTGTGACAAATCAATGAACGAATCCAAATTGACTACAGGAGGAGGTACCTTGCAAATTCAATTAATATATTAGTAAATAAACTCTAATTAGATAGTCGAACAAGCCACAATACTCGGAAACTAACAAACCACAATCACAATGAAAAGATTAAGAAGATGGATATAGATGTAGATGTTGGCGAATATTCACAAGTGTTCGATGTTTCCCATATCTCGTCTCAAGGTCACCGCTAAGATGAACCTAATCCTATTGGATTGAGCTACTTGGTTTGAATCCTACATCAACTCACTGGCATATACAAGGGAACCAAGAGTGACTTTATTCAACCAATATAAAACTTTTATATAATCGGATCAAACTGGATCCAATTTCTTTTTTTTTTTTTTTAGACGGCATGATTAGATCTTTTGGATCCAAGCGCATGCTTCTTGTCAGCAAGTACATGATAGTTGCCTTGGATCCTGCATTCCACGCTTGTTTAGGCGACGGAGACAGGGACTACGTTTCACACATACTGCTCTTCCCAAGTGTCTTTCTTTATTCCGTTTTGGTCTAATTGGTCGGTCTCTTTTTTTTTTCTTTTTTTTTTTTTTTTTTTTTCTTTTTCAAATATATTTTTTTATCATTTTTTTTTCTTTTTCTAGTAACTCAATCACTCTATTTCATCCTAGCAGTAATAACACGTCGATTTTTAGTGACCCACCAAAGCACTTAGAGAACAATAGATAAATATGGAAAAATAAAAATAGAATGTGATATGGTGATATTCCGAGATATGGTAACAACTATCATGTTAATTTGTGATTTATGAGCTATGTTCTTCCCTTTTAGTTAATTGGTTCCTCAACTCCTGCATTCAAAATGGTTCCATCCACTAATGGTGTCATCCTAAAATGCACAAGTTCTAGATTTCTGAATTCTGACGTAACAGCAGAAAAGGCACAAAATTTTTTGGTAAGGAATTTTTTTCTAAACTCCATTTTTTTTTTTTTTTTTTTTTTTTTTTTTATGCAAAAACAAACTAAAACATATAAATGGTCTCTGGACACTTAAACTTTACATTGTCCTCAATGTAAAATTGAATCGTCCAAAGAAAGTTCAAGGTCAATGAAATTAAACAAATGATATGCAAAAATAAGAAAATAAAGATAAAAGCAAATGCATAAAAATAAAAAGATAAGGATAAAGATACAAAACCGGTGGGTTGCCTCCCACTAAGCGCTTGTTTTAAAGTCGACGGCCCGACTTAGCTTCTTGTAAGATTCATTCCCCATACACCAATAATCGGAAAAGTTGAGGATCCACCCATAGCACCTGTTTTTCAAAAACTAGCTTCGCACAAATATTAGTAATGTAAAACAGAAACGAAGCTATGAACCGATAAAAGCTTCCCCCACACTTATTGTTGTCCACACTTGGAAGTGTATAAAGAATATAGAAGTCGTGTACCTCCACGGTTTCTTGTTCCAAAACCTGCATAGTATGAGAATCAAGTATCTCTAATGGCGGATATCGAGATATAAAATCATTCAACAATATTTTTGAAGCACATAAATTCAAACCAATAAGAGGTAAAGGAGAAGAAACAATAGGCAAAGGGTTAGATAAACCTTGCACAATCTCTTGTATCACGGAATCCTCTTCATCCTTGAAAAACTCAAGTGAATTATTCACCTCTTGTGTATCATGGTCCTCTATCAAACCTTGCAACCATTCTTCGTCCGTTTCTGCCTTAACCAAAGTATCGACATAAACATCATCATTATAATCATATGCAAGCTCAATTGGGTCTTCCACAATATTGGTTAAACCGGTATCATTCTCAACACACTCCTTTTTGTTGTAAGGCACATACTCTTTTGCGGATCCAAATTTTATTATAAGAAACTTTTTTAGAACACTCGAAAATGTATCATCCTCAAGCTCCACCCTTTGAATAGGCTCTTGATCATTATTAAGATCAATGCTCGAGTAATCTACACAAGTGTCATCATGTTCCTCTGCGTCTTCATCTTGATCCCAAAAAGACTCCTCGGAGATGTCACCATGACTTGTTTCAAGCAATGTATCATAATCACCGTCACTATCATAGTCAACATAAGATTGTTCCTCGCTGAATTTAGTGTTGCTAATCTCTAACTCATCCTTTTGAATAGGTGAATGATCATTATTACGATCAAGAGTTGAGTTAGCCACACAATTATCAACGAAAGTGCCCAAGGATTGGCCTTTTTCAACATTAGCATCAATCAAATATTCATCACAAACCATATGCACATTAGAATTATCCATATCCTCCATGTATTGATCAATGCCTCTTCGCAAGATAGTCATACCTTCACGAAGTTCTTGGAGTTGCTCGTTTGTAGTCTCTTTTGCTTTTTGAAATTCCTCTTGTAAAAGTTGGAAACTTGATCTATAAAATTAGAGACTTTTTGTTCACGAACATAAGAATCCTCCCATACTTGTGGTTGTTCACACATATACCCGCCATAAGGTTGTTGAGGAAAACCACAAGGTTCCATGGAATATTGGTCATAACCAATAAATTGGTTTTGATTATACCCATGGAATTGGTAGTTGTCATATTGTTGAGGTTGAAACCCATATTGATTGCTCCAATATGCTCCTTCCATAGAAATAAGCACCTGAAATAATTCTCAAACCAAGGTTAAAACCCAGAAAATAAGAATAAAAATAAATAAAATAAAACAAAAACTAAATACAAAAATAAGAAACCAAAAACAATTAACAACCGCTGCCTCCCCGGCAGCGGCGCCAAAATTTGACCGCGGTCGTAAGCGACAAAAATATAATTACACTTTCTTACTACTCAAAATATAAATATAGCAAGGGCAAGAAAGGATCGATCCCACGAGAGAGGTCTAGGTTGTCAAATTGTTATGGTTTCCTATAAAAACACCGGTAGTTTTGTGATTTTTATAATAAAATAAAATAAAAGCAAATAAAGAAATAAGCAAACAAGTAATCAAGGGTGAGAAAGTATTGGTTATGGATTTCGTCTTCATTCACAAACATGGTTTCACCACAATAACTAGAATTGATATTTTAATCTCAACTTTTATCAAAGACCCTAGAATACCTTGATCGCAAGAATATCCCGCAAACCTCCTCATGTCATCAACAAACACATTAAAAGATGCGAATATGAATTCTACCTAAAGGAACAACCTAACGTGTAAAAGCACTAATCAAGTTTAATTCCCTAGATGCATTAGGTTCTATGAAATCAGGCCAATCAAAGCAATCGAACGTGGAAAGCGCACTAATCCGATTTAACAAAGGTTACGATTCACATATGATCATAAGAATATATCACTACAAACTATAATCATATTATGCTACTTGTATTCAAGGAATATCACTTTTACGTATAATAAACCCTAAACTAGCAATAGAAGTGATTAGAAGTTCTACCAATTTGCAACTTGTCAAAACAATCAATCAATCATAAAACAATATTTTCATAGAATTGCAAACGATAAATATGAGACAAAACTAATATATTGAATCAAAGAATCATGCTTTGTGAAATCCAACTATTCCATAACCAATAATAAAATCTAACTCATATTCATGGAGTTCATAACAAGAAGAAAGAGAAGTCTCATGTTTCTAAACCCTAGAATAAAGTAGAGGAAAAAGAATAGAATAAAACGTAAAAAAAAAAATTAGATTCCAAAGATATGTGTTTTGAGAAAAGTCTTCTCTTTTATAGCTCCACTCCTTCCAAAACTAGGTTTTGTCTTCAAAGTCCATTCACCCGGCCCACGAGAGAGAGAAACCCATGTAGAAATTTTGTCCCAAAACGTCGCACGGAAAACTGGGATTATGGCCGGAATCCCGCTTTAAACGTCGCGGAATATATTTCAGTGACCGGCAAAGTCAACCCTGGCCACCGGTCAACGGGTCGACCGGTCAATTGGTCGTCCCTCGGTCGGGTCAGTCGACCCGGGTCGAGTCGACAACTCAGCTGAGTCATCTATCTGAATCGGATGGTTGGTCTCTAGGCCAGAGCTGTTGCACAGCCTGAGTTGTGTAGCACAATCATTGTGCTTCAGCCATGATGGCTGCCTTCCCTGCAACTTCAGTGCATAGCCTGTAATGCACCATTCTGACTAAATTCTGCAGCTCAAGAACACCATATCTTCCCTGTACACAGCATCACCAGCTTGATTGCAACACAGCTGTTCCATCAGCTCAACTTAGTGTCACAGCTCTTCTCCATTCTCCCCTGAACTCACAAGCAACATCAACAGCCCAAAGCTCAACCTCCTTTCAAAACCCATTGTCTCAGCACCAATCCCTGCAACATCTCCATTGAGCCATCTCTGGCTTGCTTGCACTGCTCATCTGTCCCTGACTCACTGCCATACTCACAGCTGCATTACTATCAGCAACTCAGCCACAACACACAGCTCCACTCTCACCTGCTATCCATTTCTCTGTAACATTAACTTCAGTTCACCAGCCAATTTGCTTCACAGACTACCTCTTGCAGCTGCAACTCTGCATAAAGAAATTCCAGAGGCACTCTTCACCATCATCACTTCAATTACTCAGCACACCACCAGATTCAGTTCAAGGCCATCATACTTGCCTGTATTTCAGCTGCATAAAACCCTTACACCGCACCTTTACCAACTTCGCCATTCTTCATTACCGCAATCCACCAAAGACCAAGATCTTCGCTTCTTCCTCAATTCCATTGCGGTACCACAAAAGCCCTAACAAAGAAATTTCAAAGATCAGTCCATTCTCGCTCCCCGTAATGCCATACTCAAACTCCAGCTTGCATCCGCACCGCAATCTTCCTCCACATCCACAAACCATTCCTTAAACACCCATCAAAGAACTTCACATTGAGCCCGAACTCCGCCCTAAACATACATCTATTTCAGCTAGCTCAATTAACTCAGGCCATAACATCCGTCTCTTGTCGCCAAAGAAACTCGGACCAACTCCACTTCTCCTTGAATCTCTCCCCGTAAATCCATAGCAATACTTAATTTTCCACCCGCAAGTTCATCTCAGCAACCACTTCTCACCTAACATGACCCGAGCTCACCGCCAATCAACACCCTCTCGATTTAATCCATTGCCTCGCAAATACATCTTAGCCGCATCATTATCACCACATCCTTGAAGTCACTCTGCCAAGCTCTCGACTTCCACAGATTAATGACACCACCAGACCATCAAGCTTGCCTGACATCATTTTTCTTTGCACGGTTCCCGCAAGCTTGAAATAGGCAAGACCCATCTTCTTATTCATCATTAATCGCTCCGTAAGCAAACTCATCATCAAATTTGAGCAGAACCACCCCCGAAACATCTAGTAAACCCTAACCGAGCTTCAACTTCTCGATTATCGATCCAAATTCGGCAACCCTCTCTTCCATACCAGACCAACAATCAATCTATCTTCAATTTCATAACAAACTCTCAATTTCATTCTTAATCTCAGCTCCGCCAGAATCTTCCCTGTAATCCTGATTTCAAACCCTAAAAACCCAAATTCACCATCTCATTTCACAACACCACCAATTCAACAGCAGCATCAGGTTATTATGACCCTTGAAATTCTTCCACTCGAATACAGTTTCTACTCTGCTCAGCATCATCTCTCTCTCTCGGTTTAGTAGCGACTTCGATCTCTCAAGAAATTTCATATGAATTCGGCTGCAAAAGGGAAGAACGAGAGAAAAATAGAATGGGAATTGATTCCCAATTCTCTCGACCTAATTCTGTCTTAAAGGTGGGACGTTATTTGCACCCACTGTTAACTACACCTGAGATTGGGTGCCTATATAAATGGTCACTTCTGATAAGGACTAGCCATATGGCAGCCCCTTAACCACAGCTAGTCTGTCTTTAAAAACCCTCCAAAAGTAAATGCCCCTTAACATTGACTGGGCTCCAGATAGTGCTCGCCCGTTAAATGACAATTCTGCCCTTTTCGCTCTAAATGAGTAGTTTCTCCTTCTTTTCCTCCGTGCGACTCCAAAGCACCTAATAACTCAAAAACACGCGTAAAGTACATAATTCACAAGAAAAATAGCAAAGAAAGCGTAACTACTAAATAGTAAATACGGTG
>JAJJWW010008735.1:0-114396 GCA_023531295.1 Papaver armeniacum | reverse complement strand
TTAGCAGAGTACTACATATGGCATTCAATTTCGTCGGACCACCGAGCAACACTAACTGGCTAACTGGCATAAACACTTGGTTTAAGTAAATTAAGTAAGCTTGCAAATGCTGCTCTGTGGTCTGCTGAAACTACATTAAAGTGTATTCTGCTGAAACTACATTACAAATTTACATATTGAGCATATTGGTTCTTAAGGATAACTGAACCCTGAAAGAACAAAGTGGTCCTAGTCTGATGACTTTGACCCATATAGACCAATAGAATTAGGATGCTTTTCTATGCCAATTTTGTACAGCACAAATGTCTTATAAGTGCCACCCCCAAAAAATGAAAATGCTTCCCAAAAAGGCAAAAAAGGTCTTATAATGAATTAACTATTTGTATCAGCTTCTCACTCCCGTTTCAAGAAGACACACTAATATAGGGCAATGATGAAGTTGAAATGGATATAAAACAAGCCTAAAACAAACAGACAGTTTTCGTGCTTGAATGTTAGATGGCTACCCAAGTCTGGACTAAAAGATGTACACTGAAATCACTTAATACACGTGGAGCAATTACAAGCATACACACAGTAAACAAAACTCTATCGGCACTCAGAATATTAAAACATATATAAATAATATCCTACTATCCTCAAATTCCTTTTCGCCGCCATTGTTTGTTCCTGCGCTGAGAAAATAAAATTTTTGCCCTACAAATCCAACGACGATAAGTTCCTGTACATCTCTCTTTCTCTAAATCTCTAGTGTGAGTTCTCAAAATCTGTGAAAATGGATTCCACACCAGTTAATTGGGATACCCTAGATTCTCTAATTATCAATTTTTGCTAAATCTGAGAATTTACTCGAAGATTGCACTGAATCTTCTTCTCCTTCTTCTCCTTCATCTTCTGGTTATCATTCTCGTTTAGTAATTCGTCAAATCAGAAAGTTTATTGAGATCGGTGACATTGATTCTTCGATTAATCTTCTTCGAATTCATGCTCCTTTTGTTCTTGATGATCACCGTCTTCTTTTTCGATTACAGAAACAGGTAAATTTTATACAGGGAAAATATTTTGATAATTTTAGATTTCACTGTCGTATTACTAATTGGTTTTTTTTGTAGAAATTTATTGAACTGTTAAGAAGAGGTACAACTAAGGATCGCGATGCTGCCATTGATTGCATTCCAACAGTTCTTGCTCCTTGTGCTTTAGACGCTTATCCGGTATTTGTTTTGTACGATTTATTATAGTTGATTGTTCAAGGATAAACAAGTGTTTTGATTAATGTGCATTGGGGATAGTGATAATATTCTAATCTAGGTATCATGTTTGTGATTAAAGGAAGCGTATGAGGAGTTTAAGCATGTTCTTTTAGCGTTAATATTCGACAAAGACGACCAGACTTCTCCAGTGGCTAATGAGGTGTGTAAGCTCTTTTTATGTCTTCTCCTGATAGTATGGTTGAGTTTCATTAATCCCGTGTGTGTCAAATCACATAAAAGAAACATGTCCATTGGTCATAAAACTGAGGTAGGAGGAGGATTGAGGGAAAGAGAACTCAAAGACTGCTAACTGAATGGGAGGGGGATACTCGAGCATTATGTTTATCAGTTAAGTAGACATAGTCAGGTGCAACTATCAAGATAGTTAGGAATATGTAGTACTGTTTTTATATGCTAGGAGGAGTATCGGGTATGTGTCAGTTACTCACGGACACACTGCTGGACACAACTAAGAGACTAATAGGAAATTATGGAATGGAAATGGAGAGGGGTAAAGAAGAGGATGGTGCCCGAAAACTGGGTGCAGAACATTGAAATAAAAATTCATCCGGTGTATTTCAATGTATTTGATTTCAGGTTGCTTGTAGAAGCTGATAGCGTGTCTATTTGATTGTTAGTGTGTCCGTAGCAGTTAGTAGATGATTTTTAGTGTATACATATGTAGGTATAATCAACTATCCACCATGACCCAGAATCTGAATTTCTTTACTATGCTGAATTTGACAACCGATACCACTGTTCTGCAGCTTGTGCTTGACAGCCAATCTAGATGGTGCTTTCTATAGCAATATTAATTGAAATGATAAATATAAAAGTAAGTTATTTTCGTTTCAGTGGTCTGAAAAGAGACGCTTGACATTGCTGGCTTGTTATCATCGGTTCTTCGAGTTCACTTACAAGCGTTCGACCCAATCTTTTCTATGACATTGAGATACTTGATAAGGTAGTCACCTGCGTTTGTTTGTTCTTCCATTGTTTGCTAACGGGAAAGTAACAGCCCAAGTCTCATCTTTGAGCTAGTGATATATTATTTGTTGTCTTGCAACCATACAGCATACACAAAGGATTTTGCTTTCGCCAAGGCATTTCATCACCTGTTTCAGATCTGACCGAGAGACTGCTTATTGAGGAACGAGACCCTGCTCCTACTCCACAAGAAAGCTTGCTAGAGGCACCTCCATTTGATGAGGTAAAGGATTTTTTTTTGCCGAGCAATGAATAGGAAAGGTTCCCTTGTCAATCTTAAGTGCCATTTTCTGTAGTTGCGCCATGACAGATCTTTTGGTTTTAAATTCAGGTGGATGTGCAAGCGCTTGCTCATGCTGTTGATCTTACAAGACAAGGGGCTATCGACAGCTTGCGATCTGCTAAAGGAGATTTGTTTCAGGCTTTTTAAGGTTCCACCAGTTTCTGTCTATATAGTTAAAATTGTTTTGTATTTGCTTCACTTTTGTTGGTTACTTGGTTTTTCATCATTAAGTGTTATTTGCCGTCCTGAATAGGCAATTTTAGACTTAGAGGAAATTGGTTTGTAGTTTTATGAAGGATTAGGAGTTTGGGTAATAGGTTGGCCTTCAGATAGTGTTATATACAATCATGATAACAGTATAAACTCAATAAGAAGTTAAGAACTAAACATGTACATCTGGTTCCTGGATATTAAGCTACGGTGGGATTGTTTTCCAAAATCATCAGGTTTCAACCCAACGTGACTGTAGCATGGCTTTCTATGCTGGGTGATTGTTCTGTTCGTGTTTATTCTCCTTCCTCAAGTAGTTACCTGTTATCGCATATTGATATTTGCTAGAAGCTGCTGTGTAAGATGGGAAACGTTCCATGTAATCATGATTTTAGTTCCATTGGTTTATATATGTGTTGTTTAAGGATGTTAAATGGTGAACATATATGATTTATATTAGATTTAGAAAAAGGCAATACGAGATCAAGAAACTATTCTAACGTCTAAAAACAGCCGAGATACAAAACATCTAGAAGTATAGGATGAGTTAAATTCATCTACCTGTTCTTCATTCTTCATCAGTATGGTTAATCATCATTGTCTTGTCAACATCAGCATCAGCATCCATGTCATCATTTACGAAAGAACAGTATCTTGATCTTGGTAGATGACCTTGTCTTGTATGGAACACCAAATATACCCTTAACAAAGGATGTTGGTGTCATGAACAATGGAAGAAAAGAGGCAGAAAAAAGATATTCACATGCTTCAACATTGTAGGCCTGAATCGTCCCATTAATGACTCTTTCGACATTTTGATGTTTGAATCATACACTTCAAACCAAAAGCGAGTTAATAAGAACAAGATTAGTGTAGGTTTGAATTGATTTTAGCCGTAAGGTTTATGATACATCACTGATGATACTTGCTGTTCGTTCCCATTCATTTGTACTGTCTGTCTCTCCTGTGATCGCAGCATGGTTTCAGATGCTTATATGGACTGTAACCTGTCTGCGCTGCTTTTTTGTTACAGAATGAATTGTGCCGGATGAGAATGGATGTCTCAGTACTTGATGATCTTGTCCATGAGTATTGCGTCTATAGGGGTATTGTGGAATGTGGGCTTTCATCAGGACATGGTACTTCATGTTATAATGCCTCGCCATTTACTGCTTACACAAATGCCCATTCTTATGAACTAATATTATGGTTTTCCAGCATCAGACATGCAAAGTCTTGGTAGATCTTCAATTACGTGTGAACCTGATCCTTCCAATGGTTCCTCGTTAGATTGCTCCATCAACATGGATGTGCAGCCTTGTAAGGACTCCGATGGTGAAACTTCTGTTTGCAATCCTGATTCAATTGGAACTCAAGAAATGAACGTGGGGGTGTTGATGTCGAACGACGAGTTGCATATGAGACAGAAAGCAATCGAGAAGATTGCAGCACAAGTAGTCCTGAAAACTTCAAAACTTTCAGAAGAACAGAGGTCATGGGACTGGAGAAAGGAGTGGACGTAAGAGGTGGAGGGGTAGGAATGAGGGATTAGAAGTTAGTCCTGATATTTCTCTTACAGGGACCAGCAAGCAAAAGCTTAGCGACCGTGACCATGCTGCTGATATATTCATGTCAAATGAAAAACAGGTGTTTTGACTTCCAAAACTGGGTCTTCAGTTCGTAGCTCAATTTTGTAAACCACAACTTACAGTTTTGGCTCTTATTTCCTGTTTAGAAAGATGATCCTATCTCTTCATACCCTGAACTTGTTAGTCGTCACCTTTGTGTTTTACTTATTTTTTGTTTTTGTAGGTTTCAGTAAAACGTCCTGCTTCAGAGAATTTCCACATTAGGGAGGAGTACAAATATGATATTGTGCTGGAGATGAAGGAATTAGCGAGCAAGGGAATGACCGTGGAGGTTGTAAAGGAGATCAATGCCCTGGACCCTAACTTCTTTGTGCACAATCCTGATCTTCTATTTCAACTTAAGCAGGTAATCATTGCTATATTTACCCTGATATACAACCTCTATCCTTGAAAAATACTCCCTTCGTTTCAAAGTAATAGGCTGGTTTCATGTGTAATTTGTACATGAAACCAGCCTCTTTTTTTTTGAAACGGAGGTAGTAAGAAAGTAGAGCTTGATGGTTTAGTTGATGGCATCACACATTGACCTCTGTGGTTCTTCAGGTCGAGTTTCTTAAGTTGGTCAGCTCTGGTGATCGTGATGAAGCTATAAAGGTTGCAAAAGCATTTTTAGGTCCATCAACAGCTAGCAATGCAACTTTGCTTAAACCTTTGAAGGAGACCCTCTTCTTGGCTTTAATGGGACCCAATGAAGATCCACTTACAAAAGGAGTACCTCTGTCTCTCCTTGCAACGTCGCTTCAGGTTAGCTTACTTGTTGACATGATTTGACTGCTTTATGTAATGCTAGTGAGTGGTTGATTATTAGCAGTTTCCAGAATTGGTTATCTCGTCCAGGTTAATACTGTAACATGTAAAATTTGTTAGTTCTCTCTTCTCTCTTGCAACATAAAATCGTTACCGGACTTGCATGTGATCCAAATGTAGGTGGCATTGGGTAGGAGGCTTGGCATAGAAGAACCACAGCTTATGAAGATAGTGAGAACAACGATTCACTCACACAATGAGTGGTTTAAAATTCAAATGTGTAAAGACCGCTTCGAAGGACTTCTGAAGATCGATTCTTTGAAGGATATTAACACTTCCCTTCTTACTGAATCTAAATCCAACATAAATCTTGATGCTGACACCTCTGGGTCTTCCCAAGTTACAGTATCTTCAAGTAGCAGAATGCTGGAAGATAGTAGCAGTCCCTCTCAGGTTTCTCCCGGAGATGTTATCTGTGATGAAAGTGCTATACTCAAAGTTATGGTAAGTCGGCTCTCCGATGGTCTGGTTTTATGATGAAAGTTTTATGTTTATCCTTTTTTTTTTTTATCAATATTTTATGTTTATCCTTCCTGAGAACTCTAGTGGCTTTTGTCAAATTTGATTATGGTCTCTTGATTCTCTCCATCTATTGGTTATAGCTGTTTATATCCTAGATATTGCAACCTCTAAATTCTTCCTTTTTTTATTCTCTCCAGGAATTCTTGGCTTTGCCTAGAGCTGATGCGATCCATCTTCTAGCCGAGTACAATGGGAATGCTGAGACCGTCATACAACAGATTTTTGCATAGGCTCATCAAATTGTTCTATTAAAGAGTAAATCTGTAGTCCAGCCGAAGGAGAAAAAGAAGAAAGAAAACAAATAAAATGAAGTAATCCATTATTTTATTCATTTTGTTACCATATCAGATTCAGTTGTAAATAACGCTAATGTGTATGATGTATACTACTAGAAGTCAAGGAATTGATGAGAGAAATAGAGTGAGAAATAAAACCTAGATCAACTAACTCAGTTGGAATCAAGTTGTTTAATTAGTTACAAGATCATTAGGATCAAAATTCAGAAGAAATTAGGTTTAGTATAATCAAATTGCAACGACTAACGAAGGTTCAGAAAAATAATTAGTTGAAGAGAAGATGAGATTTTAGAGATCTGATGGTACCCAACATTATGACTGACAATCAACCTCTCCTTCAATGGCTTCAAGCATTGAGCAAGAAATTGATCATGAGTTTCAACCCTTCCTAACAGTGTACAAAAATGGAAAAGTAGTTAGACATCTATTTACAGATGAAGTTCCTGCATCAGTTGACACCCAAACTGGTGTCGCATCAAAAGATGTTTCAATTAATCCGAGTCTATCAGCAAGACTCTATCTTCCAAAAGTCTTAAATCATCAAAACAAACTACCCCTTCTCATTTACTTTCATGGTGGATGTTTTGTTTCTGGATCGGCTTTTTCTGTCTCTTACCATCAATTTGTTAACTCTTTAGTTGCAGAAGCTAATGTTGTCGCAATATCCATTGACTACAGATTAGCTCCTGAACACCCTGTTCCAACCGCTTTTGATGATTCATGGGAAGCAATTCAGTGGGTGATTTCTCATTCCAAGGGAGAAGGAATTGAATCGTGGTTGAATGATCATGTCGATTTCAATAGGGTTTTCTTATCTGGTGACAGTGTAGGCTCCACTATTGCACACAACATGGCCATGAAAACTGGACAACTATGTGATGATTTTAAGCTTCTTGGTATAGCTCTGATTCACCCTTTCTTTTGGGGTAAGGAAAGGATTGGGGTAGAAAAACTTGATCCAGAGAAAAATGTAATTTCCGAAAAGACTTGGTTATACGCGTGCCCGTCGTCAACACTGGGGAACGATGATCCTAGGATCAATCCGTTTGCAGTCGGAGCGCCAAGCTTGTCAGGTCTGGGTTGTGACAGGGTTCTGGTTTGCATTACAGAGGATGATGTGTTGAAGGACAGGGGTTTGCTTTACTATGAAACACTTGGGAAGAGCGGATGGGGTGGACGAAGGGAGATTAAGGAGACAAAGGGGAAAGATCATGTTTTCCATCTTTTTGATCCATGTGAAGAATCTCTGGAATTGACAAAATGGATAGCTTCATTTCTGAATCAGTGAATAAGGTGATGATCAGGGTGGTTTATGATTTTAATTGTATGTGTGCTTTATATGGTGTTGAGTGATAAGAACACCACTGTATTAAAGTGTTTATTTGTCAAAACATATGTATGTCATTACCATTATTATCCTGAAATAAATCTTTTGGTTGCGACACTTGATGGAACCTCTCCTCCTTGAAAACAAAAGAAACCAAGTATTGCGGGCGGTATGCTGAACTTATAAGCCAACGAAGAACTCCGTTAAGTATACAAGGCATTGTGATTTTCCATGAATTTGATCTTTACGAATATCCCTTGCCTTGGCTTCATAAAAATATTCTCTTAAATAGGTCTATGTATACCAACTTGTAATCTTGGGGCTCAGAATCACGCCCAACCCCTTCATTAACCAAAACTTATAAATCGGGTTTCAAATTCTTTGTTTGTGGTTTCAATTTAACCCAACATTTAACTATCATTCATGGATAAAACGTAGCTTCCATTAACAGTTGCAAGAAGCCAATAATTGAATATCATTCTGGTACATGACAACAAAATTGGAGTCACTAAAAAGGATGAACCATGACTTGCAGACACACGGATACCTCGGAAGTATGTCAACAATGATATCATCTGGTGACTGGTAAACTTGAAATGGCACTCATTAAATTAATTTTAGCTTTTCTTGCTACATGAAAAAGGAAAAACAAGAAACTAAAAAGAAAACCAGACGACTAAGTTCTGGGGAGCAGCAATACAAGAGGGAGGGAGTGACAGGAGGGTATACCACCAGTTGAAACTGTGTTCTTAAATGCATAAGCAGCAGGATTATGCGCTGCGGAGTTACCATCTTTGTGAGGATGGTGAAGAATTTGAAGATATCGTAGTTTAGAACAGAAGAATTGAGTCACTAACGATGCTTGCTCATTTTTTTATGAGTTAAGTTCGCCCATTATCAGAACAACTACTTAGGGATATATACCCCCCTACACGGCCACACCCAGTGTCGTGGAGTGGCAAGTTTGAAAGTGATTATCCCCGAACCTTGAATTGGCGTAGCTTGTAACTCAGACGAGGACATTAAAAGGGTTGCCCAACTGGGTCAGTAGTATACTGGCTGAGTTGGGCATTGACTTGTCATCCTTCCACTATCAAGAGTGATGAAAGCAGCTTGACGTATTTTCGTCTCCGGGGTTATATGATCCGCCTTAGCCTGGATAACCTGATCATTAGCTGTCTGAAAGGCAATTTTACTTTTACCAATTAACAGAATATACTGCTTAGCTAGGAGGCTGTAAATTTGTAATACTAGTACAACATTAGCTGTCTATAATGCTCCCAACAAAAAAATTAGCTACACGATCGAATGTGATCGAATGTCTTGATAATAATACTACTCCGTATTAAATTTGCATTCTTAATTCATACGTATGTATAAAACATGGTACCCAACATTATGAATGACAATCAACCTTTTTCTCCATCTCTTTCAATGGCTTCAAGCATTGAGCCAGAAGTGGATCATGAGTTTTTACCCTTCCTAACAGTATACAAAAATGGAAAAATAGATCGACATCTATTTACAGACGAAGTTCCTGCATCAGTTGATACCCAAACGGGTGTCGCATCAAAAGATGTTTTGATTAATCCGAGTCTATCAGCAAGACTCTATCTTCCCAAAGTCTTGAATGATGAAAAGAAACTACCCCTTGTCATTTACTTTCATGGTGGATGTTTTTGTGCTGGATCAGCCTTTTCTGTCTCTCACCATCAATTTATCAACTCATTAGTTGCAGAAGCTAATGTCGTTGCAGTATCCAATTGACTACAGATTAGCTCCTGAACATCCTGTTCCAATAGCCTTTGATGATTCATGGGAAGCAATTCAGTGGGTGATTTCTCATTTCAAGGGAGAAGGAACTGAACCGTGGTTGAAGGACCATGTCGATTTCAATAGGGTGTTCTTATCTGGTGACAGTGCAGGCTCCACTATTGCACACAACATGGCCATGCAAACTGGACAACTATCCAACGGTTCCTGTAGTAGTCATCATTTCAAGCTTCTTGGTATAGTTTTGATTCAACCTTTCTTTTGGGGTAAAGAAAGGATTGGAGTGGAAAAACTTGACTCAGAGAAGAACGTAATTTGCGAAAGGACTTGGTTATACGCGTGTCCGTCGTCAACACTGGGTAACGACGATCCAAGGATCAATCCGTTTGCAATCGGAGCGCCAAGCTTGTCAGGTCTGGGTTGTGATAGGGTTCTGGTTTGTATTACTGAGGATGATGTGTTGAAGGACAGGGGTTTGCTTTACTATGAAACACTTGGGAAGAGTGGATGGGATGGACAAAGGGAGATTAAGGAGACAAAGGGGAAAACTCATGTTTTCCATCTTTTTGATCCATATTGCGAGGAATCTGTAGAATTGACAAAATGGGTAGCTTCATTTCTGAATCAGTGAATCAGGGTGGTTTAACTGTGTGCTTTCTATGTTGTCGAGTGATAAGAATACCTGAAGTGTTTATTTGTTTCCCTTGATGTTAAGAGAGTTGTTTTCGTTCGTCAATAAATAATGGATTGAAGCAAGTTTTGCATTGGTATACTGAATTTGTAAGCCAATGAAGAATTCCGTCAAGGAAACCCCCAGCAGCTCCTCCTCTCATTGTGTCTGGAATGCTTTTCCATGGATTTGATTTTTATGAATAGCGCTTGGCTTCAGATAAGCTTTCGCTAAACAGCTCTTTATGCGTACCAACTTGCAATCTTCGGTCTTAGAATCATACCCAACTTCTTCTCAACACCAGTTTTCAAAATTCTTTGTTTGTGGTTTCAATTTCTAGTGCTGTTAAATGATATGGTATACACTTGTATTCATTGGAAAGTAGAAAAAAAAAATGACAGAACAAACAGCTGCAAGAAATCAACATAGTAAATAAACTGAAGTTTTTCTTCTGAATAACATTATTCTGGTGCATACTAACACAATTGAAGATTCAGTTCTCCTGAATTTAACTAACAAATGGATTGGTTTCATACTCGAATAAGGTTGTTATTAGTAAACCTAATATAAACTTGAAACCAGAAGAGCTTCAATCATTTCACTAGTTAATTATGACGAGATTGGGGATGGAAACTTCAGTTGAGTTCGCAGGCTCGCAACCACAATACAAGAAAATCCAGGCGCGTTCCAGTGGATATGCCTATTGCTAATAAAGAGATTATTGATTCTGAGAATGAAGATCATCGTATTGATATAGTCGATGCAACAGTTTACTCCAATTTTAACTATTCTCTAATCAATTCTTCTCTGCTTTAACTGAATAACATTCTCTCACGCTCATTTTTCTTTTTCTTAATTTTTTTTTTAAGGCTAAGCAAAGTTATATAGTTCTGGGATCAATGACATTAACCAAATATTGAACCTTAATTTCATGATGTCAGAAAGAGGCCATTTTGAGTATTTTTCATACAAATTTCTTTTTATAACTAAATGTCAGCTATCATTTCATTTTTACTCAACCAAAAGATATGGTAAATGAGGTTTTTATGACTACTGCTTCTTATATTTTCACTCATGAGAAATAATTTTTAGTTAGATTTTCGCCGGGAATCAAACCAGATTTAATGAAATGTTTTCCAATGGTAGCTACTGTGATGTGGTCTAATGGTCTGGTAGAAATAATCTCATTTTTGGTACCGAGAAACATAAACATTTGCAGTAGGACAAAATAAAGAAAGAAGACAAATGAGCCCCCCTTGAATTTGATTCTTCATTGTTGTTGTAGAGCAAACCTCATTGTCTGAAAAGCACTTCCCATATTTAAATTTTATGACTGGCTTCTTGAACATGAAAAGAGGTCTTCCTAGTACTCTCTTAAACATTTATTCTTAGGCACCTGCCGGAAATCAGAGCCAGGTCTTATCAATTTTTTTTGTTTTTCAAAATCTATCGTGGTCAAGGATTAACATCCTTTCACCAAATTATGAACCGGAGGGTTTCACTTTCTCTTCCATTTTAAATCTGTTTTGTGCGCAATTTAGAATTAGACATTAGGTACAAGTATTGCCTCGTTTAATTGGGCCCCAAAAAAACAATTAGGGGCCTCACCCATTTTATTTGCACCCTAAACTTTTCAGGGGTGTATTAAAATTTTATGAAAATACTATTTTACCTTTCACTAAAAATAAATTTTAAAAACCTATTAACCCTTAATCCTAAGCCCCAATTCATTTATAGTTTTAAACAAAAAAATCACTCCCTCCCCTCTCACCCTCTCCCCCTCTCCCCCTCTCACCCTCTCGACTCTTCTCCTCCATTAACGACTCCAAGAAAAAGAAAAAAAAATCTTCACCCGAAAAATTTCAATTACAATAAATGGGTCGTCAATTCGACAAGCCTAAACGCTAACGATTTTTCATATGCATGTAGAGACCATAAAAAATCGTTAGGGTATATGATGATCAAGATAACGACCATATTTCTGGTTTTCATATTTTTTACCCTAGATTAGAGTCATTAACATAATATAGAAACCTATGACGATCCTCTATGAACGATGCTTTTTTAAACGTCAACGACCCCAGGTGAAAAACAAAGAGCCACTCTGTCCCAAAAATTTTCAGAGTCGTCTTGGAATAAACACACAAAATAACGACTCTTTCTGACCCAAGCTAAGAGTCGTCGGGGTATATCATATTACCCTGATAATTTTTCATAACCTGGAAAAGTTGCAGGTTTGAGTCGTCATTTTTGGTGTCAATACATTGACGACTTTATAGAGTCGTGGTTATTCTTAGTAGAGATTCCCTAAAGCCAGGCCAGTGGTTATTCTTAGTAGAGATTCCCTAAAGCCAAGACCCCCTCAAGATGATCACTGGAGTGTTTGAGGAAAATCGCATTAAAGAATATCAATGTTAACTATCAAGATGCTCAACACTTTGCAAGAAAGCATTGGAATCTAAAGAAAGAGGTAACTGTTACACCTTTCCAAAAGAAGAAGAATTTTTTCCACTTCAAATTTGCTCACGCTGCGGATATACTGGCTGTCAATTATCCAAAACCTTGGTGGATCTATGATTCTATACTCTCAATTATTCAAATTCCCTTTGAAGGAGTTCACAAAATAAAGGAAGAGGAATTTGACAGAGTGCGCTTAAGTATAACTATGAAAAGAGTTCCAAACGATTACATCACCTATGAAGCTTTAAAAGGAGTTGCACAACCGGCTGGAGAGCTGATTCTTTTCAAAAATCCCTATGGTAGAGACTACTATGAAAAAAATGTGGAAACAATGGTAGAGGTAGAAGTCACAAAAACCCTGCCTTTTGGATCAACATGTATGGTGGAAGGCGTCGAAACTTGGATTGAATTCTCGTATGCTTTGCAACCTTTCAAATTATGTCAATTCTGCAGAACCTTAGATCATTCTAAAAACAATTGCTCCCCGAAACGAAGAGAAATTCTAGCAGCCAAGTTGGCTTTAGAATCAAAAAATCTGCTCGACCCAGTTTACAACTCTCCAAATCTCTATCTTCAAGAGATTCATACTCCAAAAACTAACACCACAAAACCCCCTCTCAATACAAGCCATACTACAAACACCTTCGCTGCTCTTGAGCTAGATTGTGAAGATAAAGATATTCCCACAGATAAGTCACAGAAGAAAAAGAGTGAAAAATCCCAAAGCTCAAAAGGAAAAACCATGAATCTTGGAGCTTCCGAAGTGCAACCCCTCAATGTTACCTTCCACAGTGTCTCTGCCAACAACAAAACTGTGAATCTTCCAGAAACCAACATAGACAATTTCTCTTACAACCCATTCAAAGATCGAGCTACTAAATCTATTTGCACAGAAAAGGTGGGGGGATCTGAACCCTCTTACCCACCGGGTTTTGGCCCATACCCGAAATACCAACAAACAAAAGGGTCAAACCACACCCTTCCCCCGTCAAGTTCCAAAAAATGGAAGAGAAAGAAACTTCTGAAACCAATCCCTAATTCCCAGATCCTAAATACAGAAATTACAACCCCTTCTCCTGGGAATCAAAAGAGAAAAGAACCACAAAATCAATTTTCAATGCAGAAAAAACCCAAAGAAACCACTAGCAAGGGCATCCAGATCGAACCAACTCCCAACCCAAAATCTGAATTCTCTGATAAACCTATTCTCAACTTCCATAGTGGACCTACTGCAAAAACCCCTTCCCTTGACAACAACAAACAGCCCATTAAGTCTCGCAAGGCGACCAAGGAGCAGAAAGGAAGGAGATTTGTCAGAGGTGTGGGAAGAAAAGTGGATGGAAATGATGGTTCTTCACCTGCTAATCAATCGGAAATCACTGCTAATCAGGTTTTTTTCCAAAATCTCCCCAATATTTTATACAGTTATTTCCAAAATCTACATAAAAACTTTATTTTGGAAACAAAGGAAAAGGATTTAAGGGGCAAAACCCTCAATTTCTTAAAATTTCGATACCCTGAAGTTTCCTTTTTCTGGCAATTTGTTAAGATAGTTTCCTGGAATTGTCAAGGTCTAGGTCAAAAACATACTAGGCAACAACTAATTAAACTCATAAACACCCATGAACCTAATATCATATTTTTGTCTGAAACAAAACAATTGCATAACTTTGTAGAAAATACTCTTCACACTTCTTCTTATTATAATCATGTTTGCCATAATCCTATAGGTAGAGCTGGTGGCCTAGATGTGGCTTGGGATAACTCTGTTAGATTAAAGGTGCTCCATAAAGATGATAATCAAATTAATTGTTCTGTTTGGGATGAAAAATCTAAAATGGAGTGGATTCTAACTTGTATGTATGGTAGTCCCTATAAGGATGATAGAAAAGATAACTCCTGGAAACTTGTTAATGATATGGGATACACTATGAACTTACCCTGGTTAGTTTTAGGAGATTTGAATGTCATCCTTAGTAAAGAGGAAAAAAGAGGAGGTAACCCAGCAAATGGTGCTGATATTAGAAAATTCAATACTTTCTTTAATAAAATTGGTCTTAAAGATCTAGGTTTTTTTGGTTTCCCCTTCACCTGGTCTAATCACCAGATTGGTGATGATCTTGTTGAGGAAAGACTTGATAGAGGAATGGCCAATGGTCATTGGCTCACTCAATTTCCTAATGCTAGTATTAGACATTTAAATCACATTGGTTCTGATCATTGTGCTATTCTTTTGAACACTGACATCCCAAATCATGAAGGATTCAAACCTTTCAAATTTTTTGGTCTATACCAAGCTGAACAAAAATGCAGAGACATAATCAACACTTCTTGGGAAACTAGAATTAATGGTTCACATGCTTTTGTTTTAGTTAAAAGACTTGCTGAAGTTAAAAGAGAAGTTAGCCTATGGAACAAAAATGATTTTGGGAATATCCAGAATAATATCAATTCTTTAAACAAGAAACTTGACCTCATAATGAGTAGAAATAATGTTAGATTAAATGACACTGATCTGAAAGAAACAAAACTAGAAATCCAAAACTTCATGACTATGAAGAGGAATTCTGAAAATTAAGGGTAGAGAAAACTCAATCGCTTTAGGGGATAAAAATACCCATTTTTTTTCATCAAAATGCTATCATCAGACAAAGAAGAAATAGAATATTAGGTCTTTATGACAATAATAACACTTGGGTTGAAGGGAGAGCCAAAATTGCCAATTGTTTAAACAACCATTTTGAAACTTTATTAACTACCTCTGCTCCTAGCATCAATTTTGACATTGTCAATCTGGTCCCTACCTCTATAACTGAGTTTGATAATGAGCGTCTGATGGAACCCCCTTCTGAATTGGAAATCCATGAAGCCCTCTTTGGTATGCCACCTAATTCTAGTCCTGGACCTGATGGCTTTCCAGCTTGTTTTTTTCAAAAAAACTGGAGTGTTGTAAAAAAAGATGTTATAGAAACGGTTAAAGCTTTCTTCCAAAGTGGCCATATGTTAACTCAGTTGAACCAAACCTTTATATCTCTTATCCCTAAAGTGTTACATCCTGCCAACCCAGGTGACTATAGGCCTATAAGTCTCTGTAACATTACCTACAAAATTATCTCAAAAGTCATAGCCAACAGACTAAAACCTTTGTTAGACAGATTGATATCTCCTTATCAATCTGCTTTTGTCAAGCAAAGGCTTATCTCAGACAACATTCTTGTTGCTCATGAGATAATTCATGCTATGAGAAAGAAAAGGAAAAGTAAAACTGAGTTCATGGGTCTAAAAATTGACATGTCCAAAGCTTTCGACAGGGTTGAATGGAACTTCCTCATAGCCATTCTTAAGAAAATGGGGTTCTGCGATGGATGGTGCAATTTGATTTTTCAATGCATAAGTTCTAGTCACTCTGCCATCCTTATTAATGGCGTCCCCTGCAAACCTTTTAAACCTTCTCGTGGTTTACGTCAAGGGGACCCTTTGTCCCCTTATCTTTTTATTCTCTGTATGGAGTCTTTCTCTAGAACCTTGTCTGATGCGGAGACCAAGGGTCTTCTCTCTGGTTTTAAAATTAACAAAAATTGTCCCTCTGTAAGCCATTTGCTCTTTGCAGATGACTGTTTAATTTTCACGAAAGCCAACTTAAATCAGAGTAAAAATCTGTTGAAAATCTTAGAGGACTATGGCAAAACCTCTGGCCAGATGATAAATTTCTTCAAATCTGGCATTTTTTTTACCCCTCACATTTCTAATAGTGATGGTAGAAATATCATAAACATTCTTAAAGTTAAGAAGATTCGTCTTGATGATAAATATCTAGGTGGACCACTTTTCACTAATAAATCCAAAATAACCTGTTTTGATAATTTGACGGAAAAAATGGGAAGTAGACTTAAGGGATGGAAAAGTGATTCTATGTCACCACCAGGAAGGGGGATTATGGCTAAAACTGTTCTAGAATCAATACCAATCTATAGCATGTCTACTTTTATCCTTCCTAAAACTACCGTCAAGAGGATTGAAAACACCATAAGAGATTTCTGGTGGGGAAAACTTGGCCCTAAAAAAGGTTTGTATATAAAAGGTTGGAGAGGCTTATGTAAAAGTAAGGAAAAGGGAGGCAATGGCCTGAAAAAGGTTGACCTAATGAATCTGTCCCTTATAGCTAAAAATGGTTGGAGACTATTTAAGCAACCAAATTCCATATTTTCCAGAACTATGAAAGGGAAGTACTTCCCTAACACCAACCCCTTCCATGCTATTTGTAATGATGGTTCTTCCTGGGCATGGAAGGGTGTTCATAAAGGGCTAATGATCCTTAAGGATTATAGCATTTGGGAAATTGGTAATGGCAAAATGGTCCACATCTGGAAAGACAAGTGGATTCCAGATGAGAATGGGAATCCTATAAATCTAAATGATTTAGGGACTGACTGCAACTACAAAATGGTCAATGATTTGATGATTGAGTCTAGGTGGAATGTTGAAATATTAAACCAACTGTTTGATTGGGAGATTGTGGCAAAAATCCTCTCCATAATCCCTGATACTAGCAAAGAAGACTCTCTGAGGTGGATTGATAACCACCGTGGGATTTTCTCTAGTAAGTCCCTGTATAATCTCCTGGATAAAAAAGTCAATCAACCAACTGACCTGCTTGCTAAGAAAATCTGGAAACTTAATGTGCTTCCTAGGATTCAATTTTTCATTTGGAAGATGAAGAATAACATTCTTCCCTTTAATGGTCATCTTGCTAGATATATCAAACACTTAAACCCCCTCTGTAATCTGTGTAACAACTCTTATGAAACAGGTGAACACTCCCTTATGCATTGTACTTTTACTAGAGCTGTCTGGGCTCATTGTCATCTAAATCTGGATATTGCTTGTCATGGATTCAATAATCTGTCTGATTGGTGTAATAGCTGGTTTGTTAATAATACTATAATACCTCAGTGGGGTTCTTGGGCAAGTGTTTGCTCAACTATATGCTGGTTTGTTTGGAAAGCCAGGTGTGATGTTGCTTTTGGTAAAGCTAAATCCTGTCCATCTCTAACATCCAAGTCTATCTTAAAACACTTAAATGATGTTCACTCTCATCTGGCTTCTACTAGTCCCTCCCAAAGAATAGAAAGGGGAGAAATATCTGAACAACATAATGATACTCATATCTCTTTTGCCTTTTTGGTCATGATAGACTATGCAATGTAACTAACAGAATTGGTGTTTATGTACGATCCCTCGGGGAAATCATTGCGTAAGAACACAATGTGTCGTGAGCTCATGGGAAAGAAGAAGGAGATGTCCTAGCTGCCAAAGTTGCTTTGGATTGGGCCTCGGATCTCGGATGCAAAACTTTCAACCTTCTCCTCGGGATGCAATCCAAACATCATGAACACGCTGAACAGTGGAAGAAGAACAACTCACTGGAGGACTGATCAAAGAATGGATAAACTCAATTTAACTTTTAAGTCTTTTGAGAAAGTAATTTGTAAAATTATTAATAGTAAGAACTACATAGAACTTCAAAATCTTGCACTAGCAGGAGGGAAAACCTTAAGTCCTCAACGGTGGGAGGCACCTCAGTTATCAGCACTTTGTGTCTGACTTGTTTTTTCATCTATAAAAAAAAAAAATAGAGTCGTTGGGGTATACATCCCTCGACATTGACGACTCTTTCTCTGTGTTGTGACATATATCCAATCCATGGGAGAATTTAAGATAATCTTACCATCAACACAATCATCTTTGTTGCTTGAACCTTCCCCAACATCATTTCCCCTACTTGAATTACTCATTTCCGAAAACCCTAATTTTTCCTCTAAAACCTCCTCTTCTCCTTCTCAACTCACAAAAAAACAAAATTAAAAAAAAAAAAAAATTGATTCTAAAATATGATTTTAATCTAACATAATCTAACCACACTAATTAATTTAATTTAATTAAGTTTTAATACTAATCATTCTGGGTAGTTTGGCCATTTAAAAATATTTTGGTTAAGGGATGACTCAAACTAGGTTTTAATGACCTTTTTTTTGTCCTCTAGTGGGAGGCCCAATTGTTTTTGGGGCCCAATTAAACTAGGAAGTATTGCTACAGTGCCTACCACTGTGGTGCCTACTGAGTTTTGAACACTGTTTTTTTTTTTTTTTTAAATAATGATCATGCGCTAGCAACTGCACTTTTCCAGGACTAGTAGTAATTGGGAAAAGTAGGGCTGTCAATGGATAAAAATCCATCGGATATTGGCAATACCGATAAGGTTAAGGTTAAGGGTTATCGGATATCCGGTATCCGATAATATCCGTCTAATTCAAAAAATTCCATATCGATAAGGTTAAGGATAAGCTATCGGATATCGGATATTATTCCGATAATTTCCGTTATCTACTCATGATACAAAAAACTTCCAATAATTTCCGATAATTTCCGTTAATATTCAATAATTTCCGATAGTTTCCGTTAATTTCCGTTATTATTCGATAATTTCCGATATTTACTTAGGAGAAACGTAATCAAATGGCTAAAGAGTAAACCTAAAGGGTATTAGGTATCGAAAATTTCCGAAAATTTTATGATATAGTTATACACTAACGGTATCGGATATTAACCTAACGGAAACTCCCTTAACCGGTACCGTTATGTTAATAAACGGATATCCGTTACGTTAAAGTTATCGGATATCGGATAACCATTATGTCGGATATTAACCTAACGGAATCCGGATATTCGGAAACGGCTACCGGATATCGAATATCCATTGACAGCCCTAGGGAAAAGTCACTAGACCTTTGAAGCGTGCTCTTGAGCCTGGCGTGGTGTTTTGGCTTGATGATTTCATTCCTGCTCGAGTAAGCGATGCCCCTTCATTTCCAGGTCCCCATTTCCCCAAAAAGGAATCTATGGCCCTTATGGGGTCATTCTTAGGCACCCGCTAATAGTGGGGTATCCCGAGATAATGCCGTGCGACGATCGACACTTGGACATTTTTTTTTAGAATATCATTTTTGTGCTTTTCACTTCTCTATCTTTAGTATTATAATGCAAAGAGGCTAAATAGGGCCTTTTTACTAAAGTATCCATACTGATAAGAGAAAAGTAAACATTATTTGAGGCCAAATATGTAAAATCATCATTTCAAGAACCAAAGGGTAAAAGCCTCGATCGCCTTACCTTACCAAGGTCGTACATTCCAGAAACAGATCAAATTTGAAATTTCAGTCTCTTTTCGTTTCAATCTCTCTCATTTTCCCAATCAAAACACCCTAGGTTCTTTCTATTATCTTTCCTGCTTCTACAATTCCTTTTTTTTCCCCTCCGCCATCTCTCTTTCCTCCTCAACCTTGAATTCTTTCTATGGTCTCTTCTGCTTCAACCTAGATTATGATATTATCCGTGGTTATGTTATTGTCTTTAGGATTAGGATATTATCTATTTATCTCATGTCTTCAGGATTGTCATTTCTCGTGTAAAAGGATTTTGATTAGGGTGTAGTAGAATCTCTTATATAAATTAACAGTCTTTTGTTTCTATTCAGGCGATCGAACTTCAGAAAAATGGGAAGGAGTGCAAATTTGACTGATATCAGAAGACATGAAGAAGGAGTTGCATTCCCATATCATCTAACATTTGCCAATCAAGAAGGTAATTTAATGATTCAATTTTTTTTAGCTTTTAAAAGGGGTCATTACACATCCAGTTGATCTTACTCTATGAAACCTCCCAATAATTTTAAAGTTTTAATTCTAATTCAACGATGATTGCACCTTGCTCAAGATTGAGGCATATTAGAAGGCACGCTAGACAAGTCTCATGTCCGACAAATACTACTCCATTTATTCTCATGACTACATTTACCTATTTGAATAGATAATCAATCCGAGATGTACAAAGGAAATTAATTGTTATTTGGTCTTGATGATTATCTCTAGGTGTTAATAGGGTCTGTAATGACGATGCCAAGCAAATGGATGTAAGAGAATGGGGAGTTTGATGATAAACCACCATCTATGGTATGGCATAGCGTAGGCAGAATGTAAACGCACTTGCTTATGGGACATTCTTGGGAGTCTATACAATCCTGAGATTTCATCTATGATGCAGACTATATGAAATCAAGAGAATCATTTTAAAGTTCCCGAAGTGGATCAATATCTTTGCATAGAAATGAGGTACAATCGCTATGTTTTATCTTAACATTTTCATTGTGTAACTGCCATTTTACATCCATGTTGACCTTCCTTTTGCTAATTATTACATTTGGGATTTAGAACTCTATAACATAGCGGTGATTCCATTTTCTCATTAGTTCAAATTTTACACTTGAGGTGCTTTAAAATAGACTAAACAAAATACTTAAAAATTTGACTTAACCGGTGTGACTGTGCATGCTATTTGACATCCTTAGGAATTGCATCTTCTATCAACCGTGTCCTAAATATCATTGTATGGAATTTTTTTCTCAATTAGCATGGAATCCAGCTTTATACTTTTTTTTTTATGAAGCATAATCCAGCTTTATGTTTTTGGTACGCAAGTACACGACCAAGAAAAACAAAATTCACAGCCGTAATCCTTGGAGCACTTCTTCATCTTGAAAATCAATGATTAATCCTTCTTTGCAACTTAATCTACTGTTGTTTTTGATCTGTTTTAAGGAACTGATGATTGATTTTTGTTGTTTTAATTGTTGCAGAGGCTCCTTTGCTCTAAACTCCAAAGATCCCTCTGCTATTTCTCCCAATGATTTCAGCGTGTAATACTCCAACCAGGATTCTAAATTGCAGAAAGTATTCAGTCTATTAACATGTATGATCCAGTTTGTACTTCAACCAGGATTCCATATTGCATCAATATTCAATCTGTTCACATGTCTAATCCTGTTTTGTACGTCTCTTTGTGTAATTTTTGTGCTCATCTCTCTTCCCGTGGAGATTCTAATCATGTGCTAGACTGTATATTTTTTGTGCTCATTGTCTTAAGGATTAGGATTTTAAACTTGGAATTTTTGATTGTATAAAAACACGTGCGTAGCACGTGCCCTCTACTAGTGTGTTTAATGTGGGCGCTGCTTAAGATAAAATCGACGATGTAACGAAATAAATTCGTTCATGGTGCGGCCGTGGATGTAAGTTAGTAGTTATTTTTGTTTGTTTTTTCTGAAGCAACTAGTGTAATTATTATAGCATTTGTATAAAAAATTTTTTTAATAAAACACACATTTCATTAAAAGCTAAGGAAAGTTATATATATACAGTAATGTCACAGCCATTTACAAAAGCTTCTTTAATATAAACTTTTAAGTTGTTATGAAGGGCGTTAAAAGAACTAAAAAAAAACCCTTTTTACATCTTTCCCATTTAGCTAGTTTATCAACTTCCTTAAGCAGATTTCTATTTACATACAACTATTTAGGGCGTTAAAACACACTTTGCTGCAGCTTTTGTAAAAGCGCTTTTCTGCTGTGCGTTGCTCTGCTGTGCTGTGAGAAAAAAGCAGTTAGACGTTTGGTAAAATATTAATTAAAGTTAAAGCTGATTAAAAAAACAATCAAAGTGTGTTTGGTAAAATACTAGATTCAACCATTGCTGTTGTGGCAAATGACAAAAATAGATATATCTCTAAAAATAGTTTTATTCAATTTTATTGGGGTTAAAAAAAAATTAATTTTTTTTACTATTAAATATAAATATAAATAGATATGGAAGGTAGTGTTAATTTGCCATGGAAGGTAGTGTTAATTTGCCCCCCTTGTGACACAATCTCGCCCCCCCTCCCGCCGTTTCGGCTCCCCTTGGCAAGGTTTCCCATGAGGCCCGCTGGTAGACTAGCACATCAACCTGTTCAATTAATGTAATAGTATGTCGTTGGAGCTTAGCTTGTTAGGCTTCCAACTAGTTTCATGTAATAATATTAAAAAAAAAAAAAAAAAAAAAAAAATAAATAGATTAAATATTAAATTTTACTAATTATTACTATTATTATGATTGTTAAGAAAAATTATTTTTACTTAACCAATTTTAAATATATATAATTTTCAAACAAAAAATAAACTAAAATTAAGTAATTATTTAAAATTTGTTTTTATTTTTATTTTTGACAAATTAAATGAAATTGTATCATACAATAGTTTGAAAATAAAATATAAGAATATTTAAAGAATAAAATAAGAAATAAAAATTGATTGTATATATATTTAAGGGTAATTTTTGTCATTTACAAAATAAAATAGGGACAAAAAAGATAAATCAAGCATTAAATTTTGGTGGGACCATAGCTTATGCTTTGTAGCTTTTAAAAGCTCCTCTTCCCCAGCTTTTAAAAATTGAGGAATCTGGGAAGTGCTTTGGATAATAAGCACTTTGATTTTTTTTACCAAACACCAATTTCAAAAATTATTGACATATATAGGTTTTGAAAGTGCTTTTGCAAAAATAAAAGCATTACCAAACCCAGCCTTACATAGCCCAAAAGAACCTTCACTTTTTTCAAAATATACTTCGTTCTCCATTCACATGTAGAAGGTTTGTTGTCCAAAAATTTGCCACGTTTTTACTATCAGTTTGCACCTGAACTTCATGTAGATTTAGATCTTTCGCCCACTTCAATGCTCTCTTTACTGCAAGAGTTTCTCCACATTCTGCACTGGTGGTGTATCCTGCAAAAACCTTAATGTCAGAAATAAAACCACGTACCCATAGTATTAACCCAATTCCATATTCTCCCGTGTTTGAGTCAAAAGAAACATCAGCATGAATACAATTATGGGTGAGTCTACTAGCTCCATTCTGCTGATTTCTAATTTGTGAATATGCAATGTTTTTATTACACTGATTCCTCCCAGTTGATTCTTTTTTGAAAGATGAACTCCAATCATTTATAGCATTCCTAATCATACTAATACATTCCAATGGATTAGGTTTAACCCCCTTAAATACCACCATATTTCTGTACTTCCAAATCTACCAATATATTATAGCAAAATTTTCTTTCCACTCCTTCAATGGTGTTGTAAACCATGATTTAACCCATTCAAAACAGGTATTATTAAAATATGGGATTTGTATACCTAAACCAAACCAAACCAAACCGCTCTAGAAAAACTACATTCCACAAACAAATGTTTATTGGTTTCCCTAATGTCAGAAGCACATAACATACAATAAGGAACTGAGTGGCTCAGCTTATCATGTAACTTCGATCTGAGAATCAATACTTCAGCTGACATTTTCCAAACAAAAATAATTGTTCTAGGTAACAACTTCATATGCCATATTTTCAACCAGGTTGTTTCATTATTGTGGTTTTCCCCGGATACTAATTTATATGCAGATTTAGTAGTAAATTGCCCATTTCTATTACCCAACCACATAAGCGTATCCTGGGAGTTTTCAGGGAGATAAATAGATTTGATTTTATTTTTTATTTGAGGCTGGAAAATGGAATCAATTAAATCAGTATCCCAACCACCCTCCTCTCGAATAAGATCTGACACAAATTTAACATCCTCATGGTACCAGTTGGTTAATCCACCCATCCCTGGAATCCAATTATCTAGTGCCACATCAATATTGCTGCCATCTCCCACTTGGAAAATGCTATTTTCTTTAATGATTTGCAAACCCAATCTAATATTATGCCAGATCCAAGAAATAATTAACGCATATATCAATTCAAAAACAAATTCCAACAACCATGGAGTAGTAATTATTGATCACGATCCTTCCTTGATCCAGATTTCAACGTTAATCTTCACTTTTTGGGTTTAAATAACCCTTGCATTTGAATTTATGGGTCTAAAACACAAGTAAAGTTAGGTATTATTATTTTGATAGAACTGGTAATAGGGGTGCTGATATTAATTGGAGGATATTTTATTGTTTATGTCGGCATGATTTTTCAATGCAGCCGGTTCAAATCGGCATGGTTTTTTAGGGTTTTGCAGTGCCGGCACGAACAGTAAAATAGTTCTCAATTAATGCCGGCATCCCCCAATTGCTCGTCCTTTTGATACCCTACAAGTTTAAAGATATTTTTCTAATATCCTGAATGGATATTTCACCCAAATAGTGTAACTGATATTTGTAATATATTACCAAAATACCGTTCTTTATTGATTCTCTTATTTTCCCTATTCTCTTTTCTTATTTTCCCTATTCTCTTTTCAGATATAGATGTTATATCTTCACGGCAATCAAAGAGAACACCAACTATTGTCAATGAAATAAAGAATCCATAAAGTAAAAGAATGTTCACTGCCATCCTCAATTCGTATCTAAAATATGTATACAACCACTACGAATAACAACAGTTCTAGAAAAATCCCATTGTACATCAATTTATTCATTCCGTCAAGAACAATTGGTACCCATCTCCATGTGCATCGGCAATGGACATTTCCATTTAGAATGCCCCTTCTATTTAATTCTTCTATCATCGGTACATGATGGTTGTCGTAAGTGCAATCAAACTAAATTACTTATTTCCACAAAATTAACGGGTAATATAATGGAAGTAAGGATCGTTCCCACGAAGAGCAGTGAGTTTTAGTTGCCAAAGTGTCACAAGGAGGGGGGTTGATTTTAAACAAAATAAATAATCAAAGCAATTAAGGTTGAATTGTAATCAATAGAGAGAGATATGATCGAGGAATCCTTCTTCGTTAATAATCCGTCAATGAGTTATTATAGTTACCTACTCGTCATTAATCATAGATTATAACCAACCGTGGAACAACAGCTAGATCAGTGTTATCCCCTAAATTCCTTATATCACTAGATACGGAAGTTCTCGCCTACCAGATTTTATTCGTCTAAACCACCTAGCAGTAGATCACTCAAGGTGTAATTTAGTCGATCCACCTAGCAGTTTATCTTTTGTGAATTTATGGGTTGATCCTACAAGTTAGACTCTTATATCAAGGTCTACTTTTTAGTGTTGTTTATACACACAATCTCTCAACAGAATCCCTCTGTAAGGTTTTGTGTTCTCTACTTGTGTACAAGTTATTCTACGATTAATTATCTCCTAACTCAATACTAGAATTAGATTAGACCAATAAATCAATTTAGTTGGCCACCTAAACAATCTATCAATCAATCATTAATATTCGTTATAGTATAAACAAACGATAATCATACGAAGAACTTCAAAGTAGATTAATATAATAACTCAGATCTTGTTTACACCTCAGAATTCATCCTCAATCAATAGGTGTTTAGCTACTCATGGATGCAGAAACATCCATGATATACATATGATAAAAGTTAAGAGATATCGCTACGATTGAAGAACCGCTGTGAAACCCTAGCTTTCGTTCCGTGTGTTGTTTCTTCTCTCCAAGACTTAAAATTTCGTGACCTATTGATGATATCTCATTCATGACCTAATACCTCTTTATATAGGTTTACGTTGATTGGCCTTCAAGAATCTAGTTCGGTTCAAGAACCTGACCCGAAAATACGAAATAAAGACCCTAACCGTGAATTTTGGCCTTCAACAGTTTGCATACCCATTTGCAAACTTAAATTTTGTAATAAAATCCAGAAAAATAAGTTTGCATACCCGTTTTCAAACTGAAATTTCGGTTAGATCCGTCGAGATACCCGTTTGCAAATGTAATTGCAGAAATCCTACAATACACACCTCAAAGGAATTCATCATATCTAACACATATTTAAGATCAATAACCAATCTTTTATTAATTGAGTTAGAAATTTTACAAGAAGGAAGTGAAATCAAGAATGTTATTACAACTCTAAGCTTTCTCTCTCCTATAAAATTAATCTCCACTCTCTAAAAAGATCTCTCCCCTTTCATAAGCCTATTCGGCTCTTTATAGGACATTTCATAATGGATGACAGCTAAGTTATACCTTATTTTCGGATCTGACTTGCGACATTCTCGCAAGTGTACAAATGTAAACCTCGCAACACTCCTAAATCTCGCTAGGTCTTCACGTCTTTCTCGTGTTCGGCTCGTCGTCATCCGTTGCGTCATTTATATTACTCTGCCTTCGATGTCTTCGCAATATGTCGTTTATGGATTTCGCAAGGGCGTTGATGTTGCGATATTCTGATCCTACATCTTGCCTCTTCTCATGTCTTCTATGCGAAGGAGAGAATGTCATGAGAACTAATCTTTTCAAAATGCCGCAATTGCCCGTTCCTTTTTGCCGACAAGATTCCGTAAATTAAGCATAACCGTTTACACGTGTTAAATTTTCCCTTTTTCACCGGCACTTCAAATGCTAACCTGTCATCATTTTTTGTCTATTTAAGAAGAGATCCATCGTAAAAATGTCTTCTTTTACTTCGTCTTCTTCATCTGTAAATCTTCTTTTTGTCGTCCGCAACTTTTTCACTGTTCATCTTTTCATAAATCTTCTTCATCTTTCTGCTACTGTTCCAATGGAGCCATCAAGGTTTGTTTATTTTGCTGAAACTGATCTTCTTAAAATTGATTTTCTCTGCTAAAATTATTTTATTTGATGTTGTTCATCTTTAGACAATTCCCATATTGTTTTTGTTTCAGCAAAAATACTTCAAGCACCAAGTTTACAGTTCATAACCCTAATGTTCCCAAGAGTTCGCAGAAAAATTGCCAGAACAAAAGGAAGCCTGCGAATAACAAGGTATTAAGAAACACTTATTCTTTTAATAACAATATTGTTGCCTCTGTTTCTTATATAATTTGTATTTCGCAGGGTGATGCAAACGTCGAGAGGCCCCCCAAAAACCTCGCCATCCTAAAAATGTTGAAACAGCTGTTTCATTTCCTCTATTTAAACTTACAAAAACACCTCCTGCGACATCATCGCAGGCGGAATCCCCTCTTCTTATCTGCGAAAATGTCGTCGCAGATTCATCCCTTGTAACTAGTCTTTATATAAATGAAAGTCCTGACAACAACCCTATTGCGAATGAAACTTTTTCTTCTTCTACTATTCATACCTCTTCTCTTAACATTGCCTCAACCCCAGTCATTAATCCTCATCAAATCTCGCCTTCCGATGACATACCTATGGCGAAAGATGATTCAACTCTCCCATCTCCTGCCATTATCACTTCATCATCTGAATCTCTCCCTATTACTAAAGAAAATTTAGAAGGGATGGACATTGCTTTCAAGGTTTTATCCGCTCTTCTCGATGATGTCAAGAAAGCTTCCACTGATCCTATCAAATCTGGTGTTTGCGAGGTTGTAAGTAAATATTTTGGCTCTGATAGGATGGTTTCGCAAGCATCTTTGGAGAAAGAAGTTGAAGCTTTGAAAAACAACCTTCAAGCTATGACCTTGAAATGTGACACTCTTCATCTTGAGAATCAAAAGCTTCAAAACGTTTCGCTGGATCGTGATAATCTTCACAGGAAGAATGAGGAACTAAAAGGTGATTTTTTTTTTTTTTTTTTTTGAAATTTCTACTCCACTTTTAAGCTCTAAACCAGAAACGAAAAATGGAGATATATCAATCAATCGGTCGCCAAGAAGCTCGCATGGATAGGGATGCTTGGATGGATCAATATAACCAATTAGATAATCTTCATACGTATTCTGTTGATCAAATAGATAACCTTACCAAGGAGAATGCTCAATTAGTCCAAAAGCAAAATTTATTAAGTAATGAATTGTCTCGCCTCTCTTACTTTTTGACTAAAGCTAATCTGAATTGGAAACTTTATCAGATGAGAATCAAACCCTATCTCAGGAGAAACGAGTTCTTTTGAATAAGGTGGCTATCTCTTCGCAAGAACTTAGCATTTGCCAAAAAGTATGCAATGACCAAGAACGATCTCTCTGCTCATTGAAAAATAAACTCAAAGAAGTAACAGAATCATCTTCTGTGGAGAGAGATAAAGCTTATTCAAGGTAGAATAGCTTTAAGCATAAAAACAAGTCAACTCAAGGATCAATATTCCAAGTTAGAAGAATCCTATTCCTCTCTTGCGAAGCAAAACACCTTACTTATTTCTAATGAGAGAAATTTACGATCTCGGTTGAAAGGCTAGGTTGGTGATAAGTTTGACAATGCCATGGATCACCTGGAGAACAGTTGCCTGTCTTTAACTCAATATCTTATCTCGCAAAAGGAAAGTAGTCATAAAATTTGACTGCCTCAACCATTTTTCCTTTGTTAAGTCTTTTTACTACCTCTTCCTTGCTAATCTTTCGCCTATATGATTTTCTTTATTATTTGTTTTTGCAGAATCTGAGAAGGATCTTCGCTCCTCCATTGCTACTTTGGAATCTAACTATGCCAAGATTCGTAAAGAAAATGCATTACTTGCTACTTCTCTTGCTCGTTCTCGCGATCGAGCAGAAAGAAGACTTGATTATCTCTCTTACTCCAAAGATGTCCAAAGTAGGAATCATCAGAAGGCACTTCTTCGACAAGTTCATCTTAGGGCTGAAGTTATTGTGAATGACATTTTATTATCCAGATCTCTTTCCCCTGTATCCATCGAGCCCTTGGAAGTAGGTGATGATGAAGTCCCTGGTACTCCGGACAGCGATTATTATTATGAAAGTGGCGAAGATTTCGCAAATGAAAAAGAAGTTCTTCCAAATGATGAAGGTGTTGAGAATAATCCAGATGGGGGAGAAGTTGACACAAACCAAAATGAAGGAAGGACTGGCGAAACCGAGAAAGCTGGCGAGGTCGAGAAAGCTAGCGAAAGTGAAAAAATTAATGAAGAATGTCCATTATCTCCTTCTTGCGAAAAAGTTGATGTTGAGAGTTGAACTTCTTTTGTAATTTTATTTCTTTGAACCTCTTCACCTACACAACTTCTTGCATAGGATGTATCCCAACCTTCTCTGAGGTGCACTTATTTTTTTTTTTTTTTTTACTGTGTTTATTTGCGAGAAAGATAATGTCCATTGTTGAACAATTCCCATACTGCCTCTCATTATCTTTCTTATGAGGGATGACCTGCATGAATGATGATTAGTTTTTATAAATCTTTTATTGAATCATGTGGTCTTATTTTGCCTTCCTAGTTAAAGGTCTTATTGTGCCACCCCTTGTCATTGCGACAAAATCGCAGGACGTCTTTACACTTTCATGTAATGACCCATTGATCTTGCCTTATCATTTCTTTAGTATTGTTGCCTCTATAGGATAGTTTTGTTGCGACAATATGACAGGCCTAAAAATCCTTGCGAAAATAAAGCCCCATGACATTGCCGTCTTGCGACGAAATCGCAGGACGTCCTTACACTTTCATGTACTGACCCATTGATCTCGTCTTATCTTTATTTTCTGTATATTGCCTCTTCAGGATTGTCGCACAAATATGGCAAGCCTAAATTTTCTTGCGAAAATAAAGCCTCATGACATTTGCGTCTTAAGACACTTATCACCTCCCCTAATGGAGGGTGCCGCCCTTATCATCTCCCTGGTTTCCCCTTCAAGGAGGCGTACTTCTGCCATACAAGGCTAGCTCCCCCCATCCGGTCTTAACAACAACCAGTTGTTTTCGCAGCCCCTTATCCCTTTTGCCTATATGGCATATGGTTACGAGACTGCACCCTAAGTGGAGTTTTCTTCGGGCCGAGTACATCATATGCCGAGACTTGCCAAGAATGGCCGAGACACTTCAAATGTCCCAGGCACTCTTGGCTCAACCGTGTACCTCGGCGCCTTGGTCAAATGCTGACTCCTTAGAAGAGACCCTCGGTCGTCCAACCTAAGTCTTAAGCTTAGATTGAAAATCCAAGGTATCTCCCCTGGATGGGCTTTATTGACCCCAATTCTCCATGACTCGGGTTCCGTGGGGCGGTAACCTTTTCCCTGAGCCATGTTAACAGGTACCCCCTTTTATGACGTACTTTAGGTCTTACATTTGCCTTTTGCGGAATTTTGATTTCGCGAACTAGGGTGTACGCCATATCAGGTTTGCCCCTTTCTGATATATCATTGATTTTTGATTATCTCTTGTTATTTTCTGTGCGACATTTTCGCATGTTCTTTCTTTATTTTTACAATCTCGCAATGACTCTTTCGCAAAATTTTCATATACATTCATTTCGCTTCAATCATACATTACTTCGCAGTCTAATCTTTTCCCACAGTCTTTTACGGGTAATATCTCTTCAAATATAACCTATTCCATGGTTTATCCAATCTGTGGCCCACATCTTTACCCTCAGGATCCATTAATCTATATGCCCCGGTTCCAACTATCTCCTTAATGATATAAGGTCCATCCCATTTTCTCGCAAGCTTGCCACCACTTTCTCGCTGATATACTGGTGTTTCTATCAGTACCAAATCACCTGGTTGAAATTCGCGTGTCTTAACACGTTTATTATATTCTCTGGCTAATCTTCGCTGGTAATTCTCCATATGATGTAGAGCTCTTTCTCTTTTTTCTTCTAATTCATCTAGTCTGATTAAAATATTACCCGCACTAAGATTTTTCTCCCAAGCTTCTTTCTTTGTTGTTGGAATAACAACTTCTGTTGGTAGTACAACCTCAACTCCATATGTTAAACAGAAAGGTGACATTCCCGTAGCTTCTCGCCTGGTTGTATTGTAAGCCCATACTGCATTATGCACTTTTTCACACCATGCTCTATTATGTTCTTTCTAATTTCTTCTTCAATATATCTGTGATTGTTTTATTTGTTGCTTCTGCTTGTCCATTGGCCTGAGGGTACAAAGGAGTTGACTTTCCACATCTTATCTTAAATGCATTAAGTAATGATTCTATATTCTCGTCCCTCAAATTGTTTCCCATTGTCGGACACCAATTGTGCGGGGATTCCAAATCTTCAAATGATATTCTCAAATATGAATGTAAAAACATCTTTATCGCGAATATGTTGTACTGCCTTTACTTCAGCCCATTTTGTGAAATAGTCTGTAGCGACAATCAAATACCTTCTCTGCCCTGTTCCTCGTAGAAATGGTCCCACAATGTCTAAACCCCATTTTCCAAAAGGCCATACACTTGTTGAAGATGTTAATGGTGCTCCTGGTGCATGTATTTTCTTTCCGTGCCTTTGACAGTCTTCGCAACGCCTTGATATGTTCTTCGCATCCTCGTGCATAAATGGCCAATAATAACCTTGCATCTTTGCTTTGTATGCCAAAGATCTTCCACCACTGTGATTGCCAGCATCCCCACTATGTAACATTTTTAGTACTTCTTCTCCTTCTTTTCGTGTTAAACATCTAAGTGAAGGTCCATTAAAATATCTCCGGTATAATATCCCATCCCTTAGTTCATAATTTGTTGCACGGCTTTTTAATTTGTGCGCCTCCAATCTATTTCTTGGTGTTTCTCCTCTTTCCAGGTATGCATAAAGTTCTGCTCTCCAATCTTCAATACTAGGTATTTTTTCTCCATCTTCTATTATCATTACATCTGTCTCTTCTTCTTCTTTATTGATTGATGGTGATAAAAGTGTTTGTATTTTTATGCATCTCGCAGCTGGGTCCGTCATCATACTTGAGATAAAAGCAAAGGCATCTGCGAGCCTGTTATCTTTTCTTGATATATGTCTCCATTTAATTTTTGGGATTCTCGCTGACAATTCCTCAACAAGTTTTTTGTATTTCTTCATGGATGACTCATTTGTAGTGTATTCTCCTTTTATTTGACAAATGACTAGTTGCGAGTCGCTGGTGATTCTTACATTTTCCAACTTCATTTCTATTGCGAATTTCAGGGCATGTATCACAGCTTCATATTCTGTCTCATTATTGGTGGATGCAAACTCCAATCTGAAGGAAAAAGCCATTTTGTTGCTTTCTGGCGAAATCAAAACAATTCCAACTCCATTACTTTCCCCATTTGGTGATCCATCCACCAATATTTCCCATCTATTCGGCTCTGTTAACAGGCCTCTTGGATTCCCATGTTCCTCTTCTATATCCGTCATTTCTTCCACTGCTTCATCATCTTCTAAAGGAAATTCTGCTAAGAAATCTGCAACAACTTGCGATTTTGGTGAAGATAATATTTCATATTTGATTTTGAAATGTCCTATTTGTGCATTCCATCTCTCGACTCTACCTGATCTTTTTGGTATTTTTGTCAGTACCCTTATTTCATGTGCCTGAAAGTATATTCGAAGTTTAAATGCTGCATAAACTAATGCCAAAATTAGTTTCTCAATCTTTGAATAATTTTTCTCTGCTGCATTGAATGTTTTGTTTGATGTAATAGATTGGCTTTTCAACTCCCGCATCTACTCTCAATAACACAACACTTAATGCATGCGAACTTGTCGCAAGATAGATTAATAATTCTTCTCCCCAGCTTCGCTTTTGCGAAATAGATATGTTCGTCGATGTTCTTTTATTCCTTGAAAAGCTTTCGCACTCGTCTGTCCATCTAAACTTCGTCCCCTTTTGAGTATATTGAAGAAATGCTTACACTTATCTGATGATCGCGAAATGAATCTTCCCAGCGAAGCTAAGAGTCCATTTAACTTTTGTGCATCTTTTACCGTCGCCGGTGTTGGCATGTCGCGAACTGCTTGTACTTCTCTGGATCAACTTGTATTCCTTCTTTGGATACAATATAACCTAAAAATTTTCCCGATGCCACCCCAAAAATACATTTTTTCTGGATTTACCTTGATGTTAAAATGTCTCATTTGCTCAAAAATTTCTCTCAAATCTTGGACATGATTTTTTGCTTCTTTACTTTTTATTAGCATATCATCTACATATACTTCCAATGTTTTGTATATCCACTTCGCAAATACCTTTTCTACCATCCTTTGGTATGTTGCTCCAAAGATTTCGCAAAACCAAATGGCATTTTCGTAACAATATAACCCTCTCGGGAGCGAAAAAGCAAGATGCTCCCGATCTTCTTCAACGAGAGGAATTTGATTGTACCCTTTATATCCATCGAGAGAAGATATTCTATCATTTCCCGCTCGCGATTCGACCATTTGTGGAATATCCGGTAATGGAAAACTATCCTTCGGACAAGCTTTATTTAAATCAGTAAAATCTATACAAATCTTTATCCCTTTCTTCTTCTTTGGTACTACGACCATATTTGCTATCCACTCTGGATATTTTGCTTGTCTTATAATTCCTGCATCAAGCATCTTCTGCAACACTTCTTCTATTTGAGGATGATACGTTGTCGCGATTTTTCTGATTCTTTGTTTGAATGGTCTTATATTTTTGTCAATTTCCAATCTGTGGCATGCCACAGATGGGTCTATCCCAGGCACCTCATCCATGTTCCATGCGAAAATATCCTTAAATTCTCGCAACATACCAATAGTTTTTTCTTCTTCATCTGCTTCCATCTTGGTCCCAATTTTTAGTATTTTTGGTTCTTCTTCGGTCCCAACATTCACTTCCTTCGTTGGTTCTGCCGCAGTGTAGCTAGCCTGAGGTTCTCCCATAGGTGTAGGTTCTTTTATATCCTTCGCAAGCTCAGTTCCTTCTTCTGAAATTTCACTGGGTATCCCTTTTCCTTCCTCTTCTCTTATCATATAAGCTCTAAATTCCTCTTCTTTCTTTGCTCTTTCGCCAATTTTCTGCGATCTTTTCGCTTCTTTGCACGTTCTTCATATTGTTTTATTTCAATTTGATAACATAATTTCGCTTTGTCGGTTTCCCCTTTAATTTCACCAATCCCACTTGGCATAGGAAATTTAATGCTTTGCAGTAATGTTGATGCTACGGCTTTAATTGCATGAATCCATGGCCTTCCCAACAGCATGTTGTATGGCGATTCCATATCCACTACGCATAATGCCGTTTGTGTCTCAATATCTCCCAGCAAAATTCGTACCTCTATTTCTCCTTTTGGTTTTGTTATAGATTTACCAAAGCCATGAATATGATAAGTTGAAGGAGACATCTCTTCATCTTTGTATCCCATTCCTTTGTATGCATGGTAGAAGATTATATTCGCCGAGCTCCCCGTATCAACTAGAGTTCTGTTTACCGCCCATTCTTTCATAATTTTTGCTGATTTTTCTTTTTCTTTTCGTGTGATTACTGTGATTACCAAAGGAGACGTGTGGTTTAAATTTTCTCTTGATATCTCTGCTGCTGTGAATGTAATCTTCTGTTTCTCCCATTCTTTCATAGGTGACGCTTTCTCCGTTGTTACGATTTTCTTTCCTTCAAAATCTCGTTTATGTATTCTTCCTCTAATATTTTCATGAAATTCAGTAATCATTGTTTTTGTAATCAAACTACATTCCAACTTTCTATTACATTCCTTGATTTTGATTTTCTCTACTTTAACCAATTTATCAATCATCTTCTTAATTTGAACAATTTTAACAACAATCTTCAATCTTTAATCTTCAGTCCTTTTTCTAGCGCCATATGTAATTGCAGGAAATCCTACAATACACACCTCACAGAAATTCATCATATCTAGCACATATTTAAGATCAATAACCAATCTTTTTATTAATTGAGTTAGAAATTTTACAAGAAGGAAGTGAAATCAAGAATGTTATTACAACTCTAAGATTTCTCTCTCCTCTAAAATTAATCTCCACTCTCTAAAAAGATCTCTCCCCTTTGATAAGCCTATTCGGCTCTTTATATAGGACATTTCATAATGGATGACATCTAAGTTATCCCTTATTTTCGGATCTGACTTGCGACATTCTCGCAAGTGTACAAATGTAAACCTCGCAACACTCCTAAATCTCGCTAGGTCTTCACGTCTTTCTCATGTTCTGGCTGTCGTCATCCGTTGCGTCATTTATATTACTCGTCTGCGATGTCTTCGCAATATGTCGTTTATGGATTTCGCAAGGGCGTTGATGTTGCGATATTCTGATCCTACAACAAACTTTCCTATCTTCGGTATTCGATAAAAAGCTTGTTTTGCCCACAATTTCTTCGTCCGGACTCGGAATGACCTCATTTTTTTTGCATTATTTTCCTCTTTCAATTCTCTTCAAGATGATGATAAGAAATCCTGAATTTGAATGAGTTAAGCTTGGTCTTTGGCCCGTCTCTTGATTTTGAGCGTTTTTCTCCTTTTCGTTGCACTTCTTCCACTTCTCTTGGACCCGGGCACTTGGATAATTGGAATACTTATCTTCTTAGCCTTTTTTAGCACCTTTTAGCTCCTTTTTGGATGATTCTCCTAATAAGAACACATAAAAGAAAACAAGAGTAATAATACGAAAATTTGCAAGAATAATAGCTAAAACAAGTATGGCATGGACACTAAAATCATATGAATTATGCACCTATCAGTATATATATTTGTAAATCCTAATCTTGCACCATAGAGTGGTGATGATTGCAGCTGCTTGGATAAATACAAAACACTTAATCAAATTCATGCCCAATACCTAGTAGAACTTTTGAACTACAAAACTGACCTATTCCTTATTTTACATCTTTTCTCAATTCAACAAATACATAGCCTATGACTATATGAAGTCAATAAAGACAAAAAAGTGTCAAAATAGGTCAAGTCATAAATACACAATGACTTACACACTTTATCACCACACTTATAAAACTGAGAAAAGATAAACAAAAAGATATCACAAAATAAGCCAACTAGTGTGTGTTATTATCACCCCTAAAAGTGAATTAGGATGCAGGCAACACCTTCATCTTGTGACGCAATGTAACAAACCTTGGACCAGATAATCCCTCGGTGCAAATATCAGCCAGCTGATCCAAAATGGATATATAAGTGACCTACAATGACTAGAATGTACCAATTCTCTGACAAAGTGATAGTCGACAGCAATGTGCTTCATCTTACTATGAAACATGATTAGAGGATAATGAAATGGTACTAATATTATCAAAGTGGAGCAAAGGTGCATAAGGAAAAAACAGATTAAAATCCTGCAACAACTGGCACACCCAAACTAGTTCAACAGCAGTATGGGCCAAATTTCTGTACTCTGCTTCGGTAGAGCTTCAGGCAACTGAATTATGTCTTTTATTAGACCGGGATATAGGATTTGATCCAAACAAAAAAATACAACAACCACCTGTACTTCTTCTTATGTCAAGTTCACTAGCCTAGTCGGCATCACTGAACCCATGAACAACTAATAACCCTTTGCGAAACAAAATCCCATAGTCTAGAATACCTTTGACATACTTAAAAATCCTCTTGGCAGCAACAAAGTGAACATTATTAGGATTCTGTATGACTTGACGAACTTGTTTCACTGCTTAACTAATCTTAGGTCTAGTCCCGACTAAGGACTTGAACTCTGTGGGATTAGAAAAGAGAGTACCATCACCTTCACTTATTTGGTTTTGATTTTAAACAAAATAAATAATCAAAGCAAATAAAGTTGAATTGTAATCAATAGAGAGAGATATGATCGAGGAATCCTTCTTCGTTAATAAACCGTCAATGAGTTATTATAGTTGCCTACTCGTCGTAAATCATCGATTATAACCAACCGTGGAATAACAACTAGATCAGTGTTATCCCCTAAATTCCTTATATCACTGGATACGGAAGTTCGCGCCTACCAGATTCTATTCGTTTAAACCACCTAGCAGTAGATCACTCAAGGTGTAATTTAGTCGATCCACCTAGCAGTTTATCTTTTGTGAATTTATAGGTTGATCCTACTAGTTAGACTCTTAGATCAAGGTCTACTTTTTAGTGTTGTTTATACACACAATCTCTCAACAGAATCCCTTTGTAAGGTTTTGTGTTCTTTAATTGTGTACAAGTTATTCGACGATTACTTTGTTATGAATCAACAAGTTGGGTTGAATTCACACACACAGTAACCTACTCTTTCCAAAGGAATGAGCCTAAATTTCATTAATCTCTTTCTTCTTACCAGTTTCAACAAATCATTGAGAATAAATACATCAATTATTCCTCATACTATCATCTTGATTCGGTAGCTATTAGATCTCTCTCTACCTACTAATCACATGGCTAAGAAAAACAAATAAAACAACCATGGAAAAGAGGACACGTAAACTCCTAATTTGACCAACCAATTAACTAGGGAAGTGACTATTCGGGTCACTCCAAAGTTAGCCAAAGGTCATATGACTGACTCACTAATAGGCATATGACAATACCCTCCCCATCTAAACATCCTTGTCCTCAAGGATGAACTCAGGAAATTGAGCATGGATGTGTGAGATGTCCTCCCATGTTGCATCTTCAGGCTGTGAATTTGACCATTGGATAAGCACTTGTTGAACTGCAATACCTCATCTTAAGCTTTTTCTATGGGCTAGAACAAAGAACATGCAAGACAATGAAAGCTCCAGAAGTATCCACCAAAGGAAGAGAAGTAGAAGGAGTCAAGTGTTGACCAATCTGCTTCTTTAGTTGAGATACATGAAACATCGGATGTATTCTGGACCCAATGGGTAGCTTTAACTTGTAAGCAATAGTACCAACCTTTTGTAGGACCTCAAAGGGGCCATAATATCTGGCTGAGAGTTTAAGGTTCTGTCTGAAAGCTACGATGATGATTTCTGTATGGTTGTAATCTCAGAAATATCCAGTCACCCACATTAAAAGATCTGTCACATCTAGAGTTATCGGCATAAAACTTCATCCTATCTTGAGCCTTGAGTAGGTCTTCTTTGAGTAGTTGTAACATGTGGTCTCTCTCTTGTAAGTACTCCTGAACTGAAGCAACTGTTGTAGTAGCATGGACATGAAAAGCAAGATGTGGAGGGAGATAACCATACAGTGCTTGGAATGGTGTTATCTTAAGGATGGTGTGAAAGTTGGTGTTGAACCACCATTCAGCTAGAGACAGCCAATTGGCCCAAAGTTTAGGGTTAGTACCAAATCATGCACCTCAAGTCTTGCTCCGGGCATGCATTGGTTCTTTTTGTTTGTCCATCTGACTGAGGATGGTATGATGTACTGAGATGTAAGGAGGTGCCCAAGGATTTGAACAGCTCCTGCCAGAATTGAATAATGAAGATCTTGTCCCTATCTGACACTATAGAAGATGGAAGTCCATGTAGCTTAAAAACATGGTGCATAAATTCCTTAGCTACAGAAGCAGTTGTGAATGGATGACTGAGAGCAATAAAATGGTTATACCTTGTTATCCTGTCAACAACTACCAGTATAACAGACTTTCTATTTGAGAGTGGCAAACCTTCAATGAAATCCATAGAGATATGTTGCCAAGAAGCATCTGGTATAGGAAATGGCTGGAGGAGGCCAGCTGGAGCAGAGTGTTCAGACTTATTACATTGGCAAACCTCACAATTGGCTACAAACTGGAGAATGTCTTGTTTCATCTTTCTCCGGAAGAAATAGTATTTGGCCCTATTATAGGTTCCTAGCATCCCTGAGAAACAGCAGAGGCATGTACTGACTGCATGATAGAGGCTCTTATGTTATTACCAGCACCAACATATAGTCTCTTTTTGTACCTGAGAATGCCCCCTTGCAAGGAGAAGGATGGATGTGTAGGACTGATGAGTAGTTGGGTCAACAACTCGCTGAACAATTGTGTCATCGTAGTCTGCCGAGGATATCTTGAGACCATTGAGGTTGAGACAAGGAGATGGCAGAGCATTCGGAAGATTGAGGAAGCCTTGACAATGCATCTCGCAACAATGTTGTCCTTACCCTTTTGTAATGGATCACATAATCTAACCCCAAGAGCTTCATAAGCCATTTTTGTTGCGAGAATAGATGTCATTCTCTGTTCCATGAAGAACTTTAAGCTCTGGTGATCAGTGTTGATAATGAACTGATTCGGAGAGAAATAATGTCTCCATTTTTGCACAGCCATAACAATGACTAGCAGCTCCTTTTCATAAGTAGATAAAGCTAAAGACTTGGGACCAAGAGGCTTACTGAAAAATGCAATGGGACTGCCATGTTGCATCAAAATAGCACCAACCCCCCTAGTGCAGGCATCAGTTTCCAAAACAAATGGAGAAGAGAAATCATGCAAAGCTAGGACTGGAGTAGTTATCATGGCCTTTTTGAGGTCTTGTAAAGCTTGTAGTGCAAAAGGAAACCAAACAAAAGAATTCTTCTTAAGCATGTCAGTAAGTGGCTTGCTAATATTTCTATATCCTTGGATGAACCTTCTATAATAACAAGTGAGGCCCAAAAAACCCCTTAATTGCTTCAAATTTTTGGGTTGAGGCCAAGTTTGCATGGCTGCCAACTTCTCAGGATCAGCAGCAACTCCACTAGAAGAAATAATATGACCCAAGTAATTCAGCTGAGGTTGAGCAAAACAACATTTCTTGAAATTAGCAAAAAGACTGTGTTGTCTTAATAAGTCCAACACTTGAGAGAGGTGTAACAAGTGTTCTTCAAGGGATTTGCTGTAGATAAGAATGTCATCAAAAAATACTAACACAAACTTTCTGAGGAATGGTTGAAAAACCTTATTCATGAGAGATTTAAATGTAGCAGGTACATTGGTAAGGCGAAATGGCATCACCTTAAACTCATAATGTCCATGATGAGTTCTAAAAGCAGTTTTGTAGATGTCCTCAATGTGCATTCTAATTTGATGATAGCCAGCTTTAAGATACAATTTGGTGAAGATGGTAGCTCCATTCAATTCATCAAGGAGTTCTTCAATGAGAGGAATGGGGAACTTGTCCTTAACTGTCATATCATTCAATTTTCTATAGTCTACACAGAATCTCCAGGAGCCATCCTTTTTCTTGACCAATAAAATGGGTGCAACAAATGGACTATTGTTGTCTTGAATAAGGCCAGCATCTAACATCTCTTGAACTAATTGTTTTACCACTGCCTTCTGAGTGTAGGGGCATCTATAAGGCCTTTGAGAGGTAGGTGTTGAATTGGGTTTTAAGGGAATTTTGTGGCCAATAACTCTGGTAGGAGGGAGTGTGGATGGTGAGTCAAAGACATCATCATAGCTGTGTAAAAGAGATGTAATCTCAGGAGGTGTTGGAGCAATGGGTGCAGCTGAAATGGAGAAAATTTGGCCAATAATGGTGGGGGTGTGGTTTTTGACAAATTTGAAAAAGGAGGCACCACTGAGTAAGTTGCAAGAAGGCTTATCAGTGTGTCCTTGCAAAGTAATTTGTGCACCTTGATGCTAAAATGAGACTTTAAGGTCAGCTAAATTGAAAACAACATCACCCAATCTCTTGAGCTAGTCAACACCCAATACCATGTCACATCCCCCTAAAGAAAGCACTCTCAAATCACTATCAAATTTGTAGCCCTGCATAGACCATTGTAAATCTTGACATACACCATGGCTGACAGTGGTGTCACCATTTGCAACAGCAATCAACATTTGGCCAGTAGGAACTATGTGTAAATGTAATTTCTCAGCCAAAGAAGAATCTACAAAGCTATGAGTACTAACAGTGTCAATCAAGACAAATATATATTGATTTAGAAGTTTACCTGGTACTCGAATTGTGCTTTTGGTAACAAGACCAGTCAATACATGAAGAGATATCTCCATGGTGGTATCTCCAGAAGTTGATGGAGAAGCTGTCTCTTCTTCAGAGTCTTCAATAGGTGGAGAAGCAGTATCTTTATCAGAATCCACTAACATGAACAATTGTTGCGTTTTACAGCGATGGCCTGGCTTGTAGAAAACATCACAATTATAGCACAACCCCTTATCCCTTTTGGCTTGCATCTGAGCAGGACTGAGTCGTTTAATAGGTGGCAAATTTGGCTCGGGCTTAGTTGGTGTAAGAGGGTGAGTAATGATAGGTTTATCAGAAGAGAAAGATGGCTTGGGTATATTGGTAAGTGGTGGTGATGAAGGTTTATAGCTTGAGGATGGAGAGAATGAGCTAGTAGATGGTTGAAACTGTTTGGGAAAAATTTTGTAACGCTTGGATTGAGAATCAATTGAAGCTTGTTGTAATCTAGCTAAGTAGAAAGCCTCAGAATTCGAATTGGGTTTAAACATTTGCACAGGGTTATGGATTTCTTCTTTCAATCCACTGATAAAACTCATGGTGAAATAATCATCAGACAGATTTCGATTGTTAGCCTTCATTATAGCTTTTAAGGATTCATATCTTTCATAGTACTCTTCCACAGTAGTAATCTGAGATAACTTATTAAAACTGCCAACATAATTATCATATGCCACATCTTCGAATCGACAACAAACATCATAAGCAAAAGTAGACCAATCAATAAAAGATTTACCCTCTTGATAGTCTAAAAACCAAGCATCAGCCTTATCATCTAAGTGAATAGAAGCTATATCTACCTTCGTAGAGTTGTCGATAGAACTTAAGTAGAAATATATTTCACATTTACGAATCCAAGCTCTCGGATTAGATCCATCGAAACGAGGAAAATCAATCTTAGGTTGGCGATGGAAATTACCTGAAGTAAGAAGTAAACAAGTGCGATGACTAGAATCACTACCTGAAGGAATGTTTTCAGTGTCACCATTTGGATCTGGCTGAATTGGAACACCGAGATGTTTACATATGGTAGCAAATTGAAAACTCAAAGTTTCTTCAATCGAAGTCATCTTGAGTTTGATGACAGTGACATCTTTTTCTAAAGTTGATAAACGTTCTCCATCAAGCTTTTGTTGATGAGCAACGTCCTTTACTGTAGGTGCTTTCTCACCTCCTGTCATGAATCAAAACACATGATCGAACTAATCTGATACCAAATGTTATGAATCAAAAAGTTGGGTTGAATTCACACACACAGTAACCTACTCTTTCCAAAGGAATGAGCCTAAATTTCATTAATCTCTTTCTTCTTACCAGTTTCAACAAATCATTGGGAATAAATACATCAATTATTCCTCACACTCTCAGCTTGATTCGGTAGCCGTTAGATCTCTCTCTACCTACTAATCATGTGGCTAAGAAAAACAAATAAAACAACCATGGAAAAGAGGACACGTAAACTCCTAATTTGACCAACCAGTTAACTATGGAAGTGACTATTCGGCTCACTCCAAAGCTAGCCAAAGGTCATATGACTGACTCACTAATAGGCATATGACAATCAACAACAAATGGTTGGGGTTACGTTTTGTCAAGAAGCATGTAGGAAAGCCTTGATAAAATTCATTATCACAGATGAACAATCTTTCTGAATGGTTGAAGGTGAAGGGTTCATAGCATTTTGTAGTTATCTTGAGCCGAGGTTCAAACTTCCATCTCGGATGACCGTCTATCGAGATATCTGCAAACTGTTTGTGACTGAAAAGGCCAATTTGGTGAACTATTTCAAGGTGAACAAGGTTAGAGTTTGTCTCACAACAGATACTTGGACGTCCATTCAGAACTACAACTACATGGTAGTTACTGCTCACTTTATCGATGACTACTGGAAGTTACACAAAAGAATCATATGTTTTTGTTTAATCACTAGTCATGGAGGTGAACACATTGGATGAACATTGGATAAGTGTTTGATAGAGTGGGGGCTTGAGAGGGTGTTCACCATCACTCTCGATAATGCATCTGCGAATAAAAAAGCAATAGAATATGTCAAGGAGAGAGTTGTAAGTTGGGGATCATCAATTGTTGGAGGTAAACAATTACATGTCAGATGTGTTGTCCACGTATTAGCTTTAGTTGTTAAGGATGGGTTGAAGAAGTATAATACTTCAGTGGCCAGGATCAGGTCAGTGGTTAAATACGTCACAGTCTCTCCTGCTAGGATGAAGAGGTTCTTAGAAGCTGTATTTAACGAAAGAATTGAGTATAAAAAGGGATTATGTTATATGTGAAAACAAGATGGAACACCATTTATTTGATATTGGATGCTGCGGAAAAATATGATAAGGCCTTTATAAGGCTAGGACGGTCAGATAAAGCATTTCGTGAGAGGTTTATCTTCGATATTCCCGATGAAACAGAAATGGGTGTTAATATTGATGATATTGTCAGTACAGATGTTCCTGATGAATTAGAATCTAGTTCATCTGATTCTGATGCTCCTGAAGAACCCGTAGCTGGTCGGAGAAAAGCCAAGAAGAAAAAGCCTCGCGTGCATGCTCCTGAAAAGTATGATTGGGCTAATGCTCGATTCCTAGTTCAGTTTTTACAGGTATTTTATCTTTCTTTATCAACCATTTTAGAACTGATTGCATGAAACAAAACAAGGTCTGAAACTTAGAACTGATTGCATGATACAAAACAAGGTCTGAAACCAGTAGAATATTCTTTTACATACAACTGAACTGGGTCATAATGCAAATTGTACATCATTTTTAGCTTATTGTCGCACGTGTATGCAAATTTTATATCATTTGAATGCCTGAACTGTAAGGGCTTTACAAGATCTTCAAAGTAGTATCACACTGGGTCTTTGTTGCTTCGCAGTACACTAGCTTAAGTAAGAATATCACAAAACTGGGTACCCAGCTTCTTAGACCAGTAAACTTGGTACCTGTTATGGAATTCAGAACCAGGGTTATTTATCATTTCTTGCCTCGTCGGTGTTTATGTTTTTTTCACATTTTCTATACAACTTTTGATGCTTACTTAGATAACAATTAGTGCTGTTTCTACAGGTATTTTATGAAGCCACTGTTGAGTTCTCTGGTTCTACCTATGTCACTTCGCATACATTTTTGGAGGAAATTAGTGATGTCCGTGGAGATTTAAATGATTGGCAAAAAGCTCATGATCCTTACTTAAGTCATATGGGTGAGAAGATGTTACTAAGTACAACAAGTATTGGGGTGAGTATGAAAACATGAATCCTTTATTGTTTATTGTTGTGCTTCTTGATCCAAGAGAAAAAGAACGTGGATTGCAAGTAATATTAGAAGACTTGATTATGCATGATATTCCTTGGATGAAACAAAGATTGGTAAAAAAATGGTTAGATAAAGTGAAAGAGGATTTCAATGAATTATATACAGCTTATAAGACAGAATATACAGGTGTAGGAAGTGTGTTAGCCTCGACAGAATCTGTAGGTGAAACTAGTGGTAGTCCTAGTCAAGAGAGTTCTAGTTCTACGATACATAGAAAGAAAAAACATAAGGCACATAAAGAAGAACGTAAAACCCAACTGTCTATAATGGAGGATTTTGACAAATCATAGGTGGAAAGATATTTATCTGAGCAGATTTGCTCACCAACAAAAGACAAGAAAGAAGGTTCAAAATTTGATATATTGACTTGGTGGAAAATCAATGCTGTAAGGTTTGATATTCTGTCACTCATAGCAAGAGACATACTTGCGATTCCCGTCTCTTCAGTTGCAAGTGAATCCGCTTTCAGTACTGGAAAGCGAATTCTTGGTCACTTCCGAAGATCTTTATCTTCTCTGTGCTATGTACAGAGAGTGCCCCCTCTTTTGGCTTAAAGTAGAAAAACAAGTGATAATTACAATGCGACAGAGAGTGACTATTTCTGTTTTGTCTCTTTGTGTTCATTTAGTTTGTAAAGTGGTTCAACTGTTTGTAGTAATATACAATATGTACTAATATCTTTTGAACCTCGTTGTCTTTTGAACCTCGTTCTATTTTCATGATTCTGCATTGTTGATATGTTGCTACTCTTGATTAATCTTTGTTAATCAGCTTTGATATGTAACGTATAAAGAGATTTTGATGTTGATTGGCTTTATCTGTTGTTTTGCAGATTTATTTGGTGATCTTAGTACGTATTCCATCATGGTACATGATGATTGAAAAAGAAGGTCATATGAAGAGCTTTTGATGATGATACTCTTATATGAAGAACAAGGTTACGTGAAGAACATGGAATTATGCTGGGATTCATCGTCGATTTTGAAAAGAATAGAACTTTTGTTTCTTGAGCCTTTGTGCTGTTGCAAGATCTTTTTTTTGTTCTTTTGTTTGTTCACTTTTACCTAGTTAGATTGGCAGTACCATTGGGTACATATTTATCTAGATTGGCCTTTGTGCTTTTGCAAGTTTTTTTTTTTTTTTTTCTGAAGCATTTTTGTATACAGTCAAGGCAGACCCAAAAAAAGAAAAGAAAAAAAAAATTATACCTGCTACCCTACCCTACCCGACCCGCCATTAAATGGGTAGGGTAGGGTCTTACCCGTTTAATACCGGGTAGGGTAGCGGGTAAACTTTTTCTTACCCGCCATTTAGCGGGTAGGGTGGCGAAATGGGCCATATCCTACCCACCCTACCCGTTGTGCAGCCCTACGACCTTCATAATAGTTTTTTCTGGTGATGGAACAACTGAAATTAAACTGTGATCTTCTTCCGAAGATTTTGAGAAGTTTGTTTAACTGACTTTTTAACTTAAATAGTCGTATGTCATTTTTGTAACTGTTCTGCATCTTTTGATGTTTGCATATATTAGATAAAAATTGTAAAATTCTGAATTTTGTATTGATTAGGCATTCCTCTTGGCATTTATCACAGTTCTTTTTGATCTCTTCTGCAGCTTCTGTCATGTGTGGCCAGAAATAGCCTTGGGATCTCGCCTTTTCAGCTAGAGATCTTTTTCCTGCGTGGTTTCCACAATCTCCTGAGTGTATTTCTGATATGATTTGTTCTCCTGCTTTTCTGTGACACATTTGATTAGTGGTCCCATGTATGTCTTTCTGTACATATCACCATCTAGGAGTTGATACCTGGCTGCTTTGGTCTTGATCTTTCTAGTCATCTGGTAATGATTTCGATTCCAGATAGCTAAATATATCTTGCATCCAAGTTCCCTCTATTTCTATTAGGGTCACATTCGATCTTTGTGTTACTGCTCCATATGTGTCCGGCTCATGTATAGCTGACCTTTCCAAGATTCCTATCTTTGTTGTCCTTTGACATGCTCCAGATATTACTAACCCCGGGAAAGCTAATACATCTGTGTGTCTCATATTATTCCTTGGTATCTTCCTGATACTCACTTTTTCAAAGATGGATAAGAAGGTGTTGACTTACCTTATGTATTTTGCGATTGAGACATCTCTTGCTTCAAATTTTCCATCTACCTGGTTTGTCGTTAGCCGAGAGTCACTGAATAGTATGAATTCCTTTAACTGTAGGCTCATTGCAGCCAGCAATGCTTCATATTCTGCTTGGTTGTGTGTTGGCTGAGAGCTAACGCGTATGAGAATTCAATGAAGCTATTCTCAGGTGTCACTATAACTACTCCAGCTCCACCTCCTTTTAAATCTGAAGCACCATCAACAAAAAAATTCCAAACTCTGGGGTGCGTCTAGTGAGGAGTCTTCACAATCTGGTATTTCTTCAGGTTCTGGATGCACTTCTGGCTGATTTCCGCTGAACATTAAGTCAAAATACGGATCTTCAACTAGGAAGTCAACTAAGAAATCAGCTACAACTTGTGCTTTAATGGACTTCCTATTTGTGTACCCAATAGTGAATTGGTTCAGGTGGACTCCCCACTTCGAATTTCTTCCAGTTTTTGTTTCTTTGGACAAGACATTCTCAACTGGGTACTCCGTGACCACAATTATCCTCCAACTCAAGAAGTATGGTCTTAGCTTTATAGATGAGAAGTAAATATAAAATATCGTTCTTTCTAACTGTAAGTACCTAGACTCTGGTGATGAAAGTGATTAGCTGATGAAGTAGATTGATTTTTCTTTACTGTCTTCCACCTTAGTAGTACTGCGCTTACTGCACTTTGGGTGGTTGCAATGTAGATATAAAGTTCTTCACCTGTGATTGGTGTTGACAGGACAGGAGGAGAGGATAAGTAAGCTTTAATGTTGTCAAGAGCTGCTTGACATTCCTCACTCCAGTTGAGAATCCTAGGTCCTATATCATGTCAGTGTTTATGAAGTATGTAGTAATCAAGAGAATCCTAGGTCCTATATCATGTCTAAGAATGGTTGTGTTAGCATGATTAGAAGTCTAACATGCCCATAAAATGCGATAGTATCATACGGACAACACCTTGGAGAACAAGTATATTTATTTCAGTTTGTATAGTTCCATCAACATTTGGAAAACATCTCCCTCTTTTAATAGTAACAAGGGATTGCAAAACTTAAGTAAATATAACCGTTGGATCTCCAAACTTTAAAATTCCACCGTTAGATTTCACAAATAGAATTCCGTCCGAACTATTGCTATTGTCCGTTAGATCATTAGACTTCCTCTTTCTTATCAGCCGTCAGATTTTAAAGAAGTGGTATAAAGAATGTTTACAGGGATATAAAATTAAATGCACTTTTTATAAATTTAAAAATCTCATATCTTTTAAACTACTTGTCGGATTTTTGTAAATTTTATATATTTGGAAAGCCCTTTAAATTAGCTACGCAATGAGCACAAATAATGATATCAAATTTTTGTTTTTCAAGTTTTTTTAATAAGTCTGCAAATCTTATATGTTTTCTCCTTAAAAGTTAGACATAACTTAGAAAAAATTGAAAAAATCTATAAGAAAAAAACAAACAAATGATTGATTCTTAAGTACAAACAACGTCTAATTTTCAAATAAAAAAATATGGTGTCGAATTACCACCAAATTATTTGGAAAGTAGAAAAATAGCATCATCGACGTGCAACGCACGTGCTCACTACTTGTTCTCTTAACAGAGGTAAACATTTATAAAGCATTTTATCTGTCCCCTAAGGGTCCGTTTAGCACACACTTTTTTTTCTATTACACTGCATTGAACCGCATGTAGTCCTAATACACTGCATTCGATTACACGTATTGAAAGGGATGGTGTTTGGCACGTTACAAGAGTAATCCTAGAATTGTTCCTTTTCTAAATGGTATTTTAGGCAACTTCTAAAGTATTCTGGGGAACAATGAGAGAATATTTTTTTTCCATTAAATCTTGCGAAACATTAATTTGATTTATTTTTGGTAAGAAGATTAAAATTAATCAAGGAAAATATTACATCATGCCAATACAGATTTGATCTATTTAAAAAAGAAAAGAAAAAAGAAACAGAGGTGATGCCCTACAGAAAATAGATCTAATATACCAATAATTCAAACAAAGATGGAGAAGAAGTGAAGAAAACAGATCAAGTTGGATCTTGAAGGTGAATGTATTGTTGATTCAGGAAGGTGGATGTGTTGTTATGTTAAATCTTCTCAGTATTATGCATCTTCAATGTCTGGTACTTTGATTTGGGATTCTCTAATGAACGATTGTATCCTTTTTATGAAGATTGTGAAACAATTTGATCTTAGCTCTTGAAGAATATACGAAATATAGAAATATGGAAGGAAGAACACCAACTTCTACAGAAAAAAGAGCGAGAGTAGAAAGAAGAACATGAAAAACTAATGATTTTTATGAAGTATAATATGGTCAACCTTTGTCAAAGGGAGTAGTGACATGTTGCGATAGAGGGCAACTTTGAATGCAGACCTATTGAGGTGGGTTTTCAAAAACGCCCATTGGGCGTAGTATGGATTACAGGTAGTTAGTATGTCCCTGCATTCGAGCCCTGCCAAACATGTTTACAGTAGAAACTCTTTTAATTAATACTCGATTATTTAATAAACTCTCTTAAATAATATTTTTGGCCGGTCCCTAGTCGGGGACAACTTGCCAAATTAATAATTCGCAAAAATTATAAGATAATACTTTTTTGATTACCTATATAGGCCCCATATGAAATATAAATTAATAATGCATTATATATATTCAATACATTAGTGATTTACGAAGACTTTTTGAAAAATGATTTAATTGTCTTTTGTTTTTTGTTAAAATCAATATCGCATTGAATTTCATCTCTAATTTTTCTTATCATTGTAAGAATTTTTGGTGTTGTTTTCTCATAGCTCAGCAAGAAATTATTCAATGTGATTGCCTCTTTAATAGCCTCGTTTCGTGAAGGGGTCTCTATTGTAGAACTTTCATCATCTTATTCCACATCTTTATCAGTTCCCATAACGTTCTCGATTATTTCTTCATCGGTTAACAACTGTTTAACTTCATTTTCTTCCGGATAATATAGGACATCTTCGACATTCATTGAATTGCGATAGCCCAACTTCTCGATCAAATTTTGCAAATCTTGAGTGATTTCACTGTCTGTATGTTCATCCAAATATGTTCATCCAAATTGTCTAAACTTGTGTTTAGATGGGAAATAAAAAATATGATTGGATATTGTGTTTATAAAAATATGATTTGATATTGATACTATATTTATATAGGAAAATATAAAAGATATGATATGGTATTTTGTTTGTATAAAAACTAATTATTTGATATGAAATTTATCTATAAGTTAATAAAGTATTAATTAATATATAAATTAATAATTATTAATTTATCGGTTAATTAATATCTCGCTTAATTAATAAATTTTGATAGTCCCGACAACATTAATTTATAGAGTTTCTACTGTATTTTGAATGCAGCCCTTGACCACACAGTTGACTGCACTACTTCCTTCTATTACACCCATGCCAAACGGACCCTAAAGAGATGTCGCTGCACAATCAGTGGAAAGAAACCAATTGAATTGGAAGAATGACGTAAGATTAAATCAGAGAATGAAATAAGAAACAAGGGGGGAGAGGGAGAGATCACATACTCCTACAGCTCCTGACGCTTCTTCATAGATATCATCATAGAAATCATAATAACGACGACATAAGATCAACTAGCAATGAGCTTAAGTAAGAAAATACAGTCAAATGTCCTATGACAGAAGGGAGTGTAACTCTAGGAAATGAAGAACTCATGGCTTACGCACATGTTAGCAGTACACAGTGAACCACTGGCAAGGAGAGACTCATGTGCAGAATACAAACCAACGCTCAATAATGCCATGCATCTCTGGGCTGATATGATGAGTGCAAAAATTATGAATAGTACAACTACTGATTCTTAAATATAATAAAACTCTTGTCCATACTAAAGTTCAAAATAAAGTTATGTAGCAAGTGCATAAGCATTTTGACTACCATAGCATCAACCTGATACTATGCAATAGACCTGAAAAGCGCAATATCACAAGCCTTTAATTCTGAGTGCTACGTTGTTCTCAAACAATGATAATACATAAAAGTTTACGATAGAACAACCATAAAACACAAAGAGAAGTAGCAAAGGTGACCATCTCAGGGCTTTGCCAGCATAGATGCATCCTCTTCTGAAGCAAGTAGGGTGACTTCTGCATGGACCTGTGTGATCATGTATCATTTGATTAGATAAATTAATAAAAATGATGCACCAATAAGTGAGGTGAGATGGAGATATTTTTAGTTGCAAGATTTTTTCTACATTCATAATGGGGTCACTTATATGACAAACTCACAAAAGAGTGCTACCTAGGCATAAATTTCTTACTAGTCAACTACTAGGTCCTAGTACTTTATCTTAACAAATGATGATCAATTCAACGCAACGAAGACGAAAGTGAGTACCTCATCTGGGCGCAAATACCGTCTCAGAAACGAATGTTTAGGACCTTGGTGAGCAACATTTACGAATCCATTCTCTCCCCATTTGCTTCCCCAAGAGTTTTGCACTATCCATCTTGGTATGTCCTTGGCGAAATCGTAACCAACACACACACCCACATGACCAGAGGTGTAACGCAATGGGCCAGTATAGAGACCACCATGGTATTCCTTTAAACGATAACCATGAGCAGCATCATCAGCATCACCAGGTAGTCCAACAATTATAGGACCATGTTGAAGTTCACGTTGTAAAGGTGTATGGTCTTTAGCAATAGCATTTTCTTCATCCTCGGTCCATCTACGAATTTCTTGGAATCATACATAAGGTTTGAATTTCTTCGGCTCACAGTGGTAGCCTACGTAAGGATAATCAACTGCTCTAGCAATTCCAAACTTTCTTACAAATTCCATTGCCCAAAGAGTGTTTTGCCCGTCGTTATTTACAAAATGATAGAAATAATCTATCAATTGTTGTGCCGACAAAGCTACATGCTTACCATACCGGATGATGTGAGCATATTCGAGAACCGTACACACGGAGTGGCACCAACATGTCTTGAAATACTCTTGTTCCAAAATTTGTGGAAGCACCGGCAACTTCTCTCTCCAATCGAATCGACGAGGAAGCTGTTGCCAATTAATACAACACAAAAAACACTTATTCACAAATTAGACAAACTAAAACAAAACAACAAATGAATGTCGAAAAACATATTATACAGAACCAAAGTCACAATCTCTTGCAAAAGAACTGAAAGTACCAAGCAAGAGTATATCATCCAAGAGTATACATATGGGCATCCAAGATAACTCTAATATCATCCACACAAGAAATACAAAGGTTATATATCTACCAACCAAACAGAAACACAAAATAAAAGTTGTACATATAACTTAGTAAAGAGCGAAGAACGTCGGAATACAAGGTTTACAGTGTCTCCATCTCAAGTAACTTTCTAGTATTGTGGCAGTATAAGTAACTTCCAAGTTGGAATTAAAAATTATATAAACTTCTAAACAATGAATAGCTATACAGCCACGTCCTTTTTCAACAAATAACAACTAGATATACAATAGCTAATCATTTATCACATTGTATCTTGTAACCAGCATATAACAGCCTAGTTTCCCAAGGGGTGGCTAACTCTCATACTTAAACTCACTACTTCAAGTTCCTGCAGTGACCCTTACTAAACCAAACAATATAATTCAAATATCAATACTATCAAACAAAAAAGAATAACAAGCATATAAATCGGCAACTTTACAAACTTCACGCGAACTTCCAGCCTTAAAGTGTCACATCGTGTGTATTTACTATCTTTCACATATTCGTTCATGTATAGTTTCATCAAAAATAAAAAGGAAGTGAAAGAAGATGAACCTTTGAACATACAATACGTATAAAATATACCTCAGTATTTTCGCCCAAGATCGAGCCCGTGGTGAATGGCTTAACCTGCCAATAAAAAACAATTAACAATGTTATCTTCGTATCATGAAATACAAAGATAATTTAGTGAGACACAACTTTTTTTTGTTGGGTGAATCAGGGTGGCTTGATATAGTACCTGACAATCAGCGAACTCGGGTCTTAATATAACCTTTTGAGGTCTAAGGATCTGTTTGTCTCTGACGAGTCTCCCTTCATCAAAAGACCTAGTATGGAAGGACTTGAGAAACGCATTGTTGGTAGCCCGTCCATTAGTAAGAATAAGCTGCAGCGTTAAAATCAAAATATTAAAACAGCCGCGAAATTATTAAAAAGACAATAAGTGAGAATATTCTTCAACTCAAGAACAAATACGGCCAGTCAAGACGCAACAGGGGTTAAATTTCTTTGGGAGCGACATATCCCACTAAAGTAAGCTTTAAGATATGGCTGTGTTTATGAGATCTATCCAACATTAAGCATGCTGCAACACAAGGGGGAAGGGAGTGGGGTCAATGAGGCTGATAAACTCTGCAAGCTATGCGGTTTGGAGGAAGAGACAGCTCACCATTTACTACTTTTAACTCCCATATGGCAGTATTTCATGAAGACATTCAAGCTCAGCTGGGCAATTGCAAAGTTTCAACCCAACAACTTCATCCATGGTCATATCAAGAAATCAAGAAATTATAATCTAATGTTTTAATACAATCTAACATGTTCATTCAGAAAATCATCGATTTCTAAGTCTTCCGCAGCAGCAAATTTGCATTAAAAAAATCATTCTCCTCAACAACAACAAAAAAAGCCCTAGATCTTCTACTGTGATATAAGAAAAATATATGTTTCTATAAAGAAAATCATTTAAGAACAAACATAGGTTAATACCCATCATAGTATTATCAGAAACTAATTCAGCAATTGATTTTCATTTAAACCAATCATGGGTTTTGGTCAAAATTTGATTTTCATATTGAATATTAGGTAAACTGATTTGATTCTCAGATTGATTCTCTACCCTCTTACAGTTAATTGGTATGTAAAAGGGTAGAGAAGTAAAGTAATTGGCAAGGAAATACTGGAAATCAAATGAAGATCACTCCATGGTAATTAAAAACAAACAGTTTCATCACTATTAGAGAAAACAGTGGTAAACCACTATCCAAGAGGACCATCCATTCAGTGAGAAAACAAACATGCTGTTAAAGAGAGAAAGAGAGAGAGAGGGGAGGAGAGGAAAGAGAGATACCTGACTGAATTTCATTTTGGGCTATTTGCAGAGATCTCAGACGTTCTATGATTTAGAGAGTTTTTTATTTGCAGAGATATCATTTTGTGGGTGAATTATTTTTTCATATAGGTAACATTTGCAACAGGAAGTTTTTGATATTGGGAATATTTGCAAACTAGATCCTGCCAGGTATCATTTTCTGCTGGGAAATGTTTGCAAGGGGAAGTGTTTCAAACTGTAGGTAAAAATATGCTTGATAATTACTTGCAAAATTCACGGTATTTCAAACCTGACTTCCAAAAACTACTCAAAATATACCAAAATAAATCCAAATTCATATCACACTTAGCAATCAAAATAAATCCAAATTCATATCAAACTTAGCAATGAAGGGGACTATGTAAACAAGTAAAAAAAATGTTTAAGCTTGTAGTAATAATATTGTTGTCGAACAAACATAAACTTGTATAAATAATATTGATGTCGAACAAAATCGTATCCAAAAGCAGAGTGTAAATATATGGACAAGTTGATACACTAGTAAGTAAAAGAAAGTTACCTAATCATCAAGGAGCATAGGATGTAGTTACAAAGAGAAATCTGGAACAAGCTCTGTACGTCAACAACCATTACTCTTCGGCAGACCTTCATATCCATGTTTCATCTACTTGCTTTACTATTAGGGCATTGAAGATTACACCAGCATGATAGAGCTGGAACTTCAGTAAGGCCAGCACCACCATGCATACCTTTCAATTTAACCACATGGGGACTTTTTAGTGAGTGCAAAGGGCAAACTTAAAAAGAGCCGCAAACATACCATGTGCATTGTCGTGTAGTAATTACGGCAATAACAAAGGTAAGGTCTTGGTTAGAGGAGCTTAATTTTTCAAACATAAAATTAGTTTCTGAGCATGTGCCTATTGGTCTTTGACAACCTAAAATGTTTCTCATACTAATATAATGAATGGTCATGGTAGAATGGCAAACTAATCTAGCAATGCAGAAATTAGCACATCATAAGACCGGGTCAAGAAATTTAGTTTCAAAGTAATGCTACAAAAATAAAAGAAGGCAAAAAACACCTCAAACGAACCAAATCACCAATTAAGGGTATCAAAGAGGATCCGCTGCGTACATCTTATTATGTAGAGTCCACAAAGGGAGGAACCAAGGCTAATTTTTTTGGGGATATTTTCTTTAAAGAGTGTAGATTACCATTTAAAATTCTAGCTCGTGGTTGATAGAATTGCAGGTTTTAGGATGAGCTGATATTAGTTGAGCACACATATATGAAGATGACAAAAAAAAAAAAAAAAATCATGCCTAATATCCACTTCTTTCACTTGTTTACTTCATAAGGATAAGGACAACTAGAATCCTAAATTACACGTTAGATAGATGCTTAATACAGATTTTCTTAACAGATAATTTGAAGAAGAAAAAAAATACACGTGAGACTAGAAAATGTTTTAGGCAAACATATACCTTAAATCACACCCCAAGTTACATTCACCCTTCCTCAATAACTCAATAAAAAAACAGAACAAAATCAGTAACCCTTAGATTTATAATTTCATCCAAGGGTGGATAGTTCTTGCGGAAAATGATTTTATCACACGAAATTAATAATAAAATAGAGGTCCTCAAAAACCTAAATTCATATATGAAAAATTGAAAATCAAATCAAAATCTGTAAAAGATTACCTAAAAACCGAGACTGAACCAATAGTCTGTTCAACTGAGACGACAGGGCGTCTTAGGGTTTCGTTAAGACAGTACAGTGAAGGCGTCATCTTTTCTGTAAAAAAAAAAAATCAAGATGTGATTTCATAGTCAACACCTATCAAAAGAAAGTAATGTATACAGAGATTGATATGAGAAGATATCAAACCTGTCAGGATGATTAGCTAAAATTGGAAACTGAGATCTGCTCAACTGGTTTACCTGGCCTTGACCTGTTTAGGGTTCTGGTAAGATAGTACGGTGAAGGCGTCTTGCTTTACTCTTTCAAAGAGAGACGGGACAGAGAAAAGAAAAGATTAGAGCAGAACAAGCAGATAGCTTCTATTGGTCGAACGTGCATCAATAAATCAAAGTACCTGAATTACCCTCTTCATGTGGAGGAAGGAAAGGATCCCTTCCCATCACACTAACTCACACTATCACACACTATCTCACACTTTACATTTCTTCTTTTATTCGCCAGTAAAAAGTAAATAATATCCCATTCCGAGCTAAAGTTTTGGGAATACGGTCTTCCTGCACAGTTTTATGTACCAAAAATAAGTTTATTCTGGGATGTGTAATATCATCGTCTACTCCTTTGAAAATGAAACATTGACAATCAACACATTTTTAGCCACTAAAATTAAGATCAGTAGATGGTGAGGTTTAGTATTTTGGAATACGCTCAGTTCTGGTAGTGACGTAGAGCTTCGTAAGAGAAATATATCCCAAAAATATTAGCTTCAAAACCATCACTAGTTGGTTTTTATTCACACGAAATAGTCTAAAGTGTGAGATGGTGTGACAATAAACATGTCAAGGGATCCCTACTCCTACAAGTGATAGCCTTATTGTCAAAAATTAGATGTCTAGATGGAATTGTTACATGCACGAACCCAACTTGATTGTCGAAAAATCTCTTTCGCTTTCCCGAGTGACTTTGGGAAAAAATAACGTTTTTTTGCCCCCAACTATCCGATATTTGTTACAGGGAGGAAGAAAACATCTTACGCGAGAAAGCTTTTTGTGGATTAACTGATGTGGACCATTGGATAAACTGTTTCATCTAGATTTGTTATAGGGAGAAAGAAAACATCTTATGGGAGGAAACTTTTCCTGGATTAACTGATGTGAACCATTAGATAAACTGGGGTTATAATCTGAATCAAAATTTAACTCTAAAATAGCTTACTTTCCTTTGTTTACCAGAGAATTTCTCATATGCTTATGTCTGCGGAGATTTATTTCACCTGACTCAATTGAATGCGTGATTTTTGCCCAACCAATATTGAGAGAACGATTAACAACTTTAGGAATTGACTCAACAGTCTGTACCAAAGCCGGGCTGAACTCAAAATTATGAATTCCGATTCTAGCAAGAAATTGATTAGGATTGTCGTTTAAGAGTTCCATAGGTTTAACTTGAACCTGAAAAGACATGCCATCAAAGTGAAACAAAAAAATAAATAAATTTCATGACTATAATTCTAACTTTGATACATATAGCTAAAACAACTTCCCAATTTCTTGTAAAGGCATGAACTTCCAAGAAACCACCAAATTTCTCACAAGGATTAAAAAATCTATCCCCCAAAAGTTTAAAGGAACTCTACTAATCTCCATCCAAGTACCTTCGTAATTTGTCTTTGTTAATGGAATATATAGAATCTGTGGTACTCCACCCATGACAAAGTCTGATTTTTATATTTTCAAATTTCCATAAAAAAAACCTTGTTATATCAAAATAGTGTGAATGTCGAACTACTTAACAATGGCATGACCAATCAAATCCCAAAAAGTCTACTTTGAGGTTTCAATGACCAAAGCTTGATTCTAGTACGCCTGAATATAAAATATTTTCATTCTTTCCTTCTTCAAAAGGCAATATTAAATTTTGCTTCGAATTTCTAGAGAGAATCCTATTGAAACAAGATTCGAAGGTGGTTTCAAGATCTTAGGAAATATAAAAGGTTCAACAACCTTAGGAACAAAAGATTCAACAACCTTAATTGCGTTTGAATTTCTATAGAGAATCCTATTGAAACCATTGACAAAATGCAGCCATCTTATTGCATTATTCTCTGTAAGAAAGCACATAGAATGGTTGAGCTTATGAGAAGAAAAAATTGCACGAAAAAATTCTCCATACTTATTGTGATTATGGGAGAACAAGACATGCTCTTTCCCTTTATGAAAAATACAATACCATCATAATAGCTCCTTCTTTGATTTCTTTTTTCCAGAATATACTTCACCCAAGTCACAAATTCCTTATAGTAACTCCAATGAGACTACACAAATAAATATATTTGTGGTGCCAGGTGGTTGGACAAGTTGAGTTTTGTGCACTGGGGGAAAGGTTTTTCGAGACAGGATGAGCCGACCATACCAACTAGGGTCGATCGTCCCAACCTGGGATTTACGTCTCAACGGAAGCCGAGACTCGTCCCAGGTTGGGATGACCGTCCCTAGTTGGTACGACAATGGCTACTTCTTCACCAACCCCAACGATTACATTTTTTTCACCTATATAAACACATTCAATCTGCCGATTTTAAACACACTCAAATACTTTTCATTCTCTATTTTTACAAAAATATTCCAATTTATTAAATATATTTTTTTGTTTTCATTCGTTTCATTATTTCTGGATCCTGATATGCAAAATGAAAAAGCTCAATTGTTAACGTAAATATGTATCCAACAACAAGAAGGGTTGATGCAGCAACTGGATCAAATTGATACAGATTCAGACGATGAGAGATTCGGAACCAACACCATGCTACAATCATACACGAGGCAAGTTTCGCGAGATCCAAAACCAGAAGTTGTATTGATTAGAAGATATAAGTGGATATTTCGAGAGGAAGGTCAACTAAAAATGATACTAAAAATGATACGTGATTATTTTCTTAACAAAAGTGTGTACTCCGATCAAGATTTTCAACGTCGTTACCGAATGTCACAACACTTGGTTATGCATATTATAGGAGAGCTTTGTCGGGTAAACCCTAAATTCAACTATCAATTTAATGCAAGAAACATACGAGGGAAGAGTCATGAAAAAAGGTCATTGCATCCCTCAGGATTCTGTGTTATGGTTTGTCTGTGGATGCTTGTGATGAGTATATTTGTAGGGCCAAAACAACAACATACGATAATCTCAAAATATTTTGCGAAACTATAGTCAACCATTTTAGTCCACATTTTTTACGGCAACCCACGCAAGATGATGTCAATCAACTACTAGATGAGAATAGGAAGATAGGTTTTCCCAAAATGTTTGGTAGCCTTGATTGCTTGCATTGGGTGTGGCATGCCAGATGTATATATGCTTGGAAAGGTCAGTATAAGGGCCACTACACAAAACCAACCGCAGTTTTGGAAGCGTCGGCTTCTTGTGATTGTTGGATATGGCATGCTTTTTTTTGTTCTTTTGGGTTGCAACAAAGACATCAATATCTTGCACAAATCACCATTGTTCGAGGAATTGAAGTATGGAAAGGCTCCAGCTGCTAATTTCACCATTAACGCAATGACTAAAACATGGGGTATTTTCTACCGGACGGAATCTATCTAGCGTGGTCAACTCTAGTTCAAGCTTACGATGAGATACCTTAGAACGGGGAATTTGTTCGTGCTCAAAGGTTGTTTAACAAAAAACACAGATATGGCGTGTAGGAAATATGTGGAACGAGCATTTGGGATTTTGAAAAGAAAGTTCCATATAATTTGTGTACCATATCATTCGTTTAAATCAATAGAAATGAGTAGAATTATGCTCATTTGCATCATTTTGCAGAATATGGTAATCGAGGAAACTCAACGAGATAAAAGCTGGGTTCATTATCCGGATAACATTTAAGGGAAAAAATTTAACCCGCCTGGGGTGTGCTTGCAAGATAGTATAAAATAGTATGGAAGATCTCACTGCACACTTGTGGGATGATTTAGGCAAAAGAAACCCTCATATGATTCAGTTTTTTTTAAGTGTAATTTGATTCGTGTACTTTGATTCCAGTAATTTGATTTGTGTACTTTAATATCGGTAATTTGATTCGTGTACTTTGATTTGGAACTGCAACTGAGGATTAAATTGAAACTGAAACTAAAGGATTACATCGGTAATTTAAACTAAAACTAAGTCAAGAATTTAAAACTAAGCTAGTGCAATGGCATTATTGACATCCTCCTCTAAGACATCTTCTTCCCCAGAAGAATCACCGTCAATTGGTGGTGGCCATTGTTGGGCCTTATGTGCTTGAATAATATCAAATTCATCTTGCTAGAATCGCAGTTGTACCCGATTCATATTGGAAGTGTCCATTCCCATTATTGCTCATGTGCGTTAAAAATATTCTTTTCAACTGCCTTATGACCTTTCTTCATTTCCGAAGCCATTTTCTTACGTTCAACTAATTTATCAAAATCATTATTTTCTTGTTTTTCAAAATAATCTTGAAGGTTGAATTCTAAAGTTGATTATTGCGCAGCATGTTGAGCTACCTTTCTGAGCTTTTTTGCTTTTTTTTGCACCCACTTTATCCATCCATTAGCATTTCCATTAACATCCAAATTAAAATTACCATCTAGTGATGTACCATTGGTGGGTTGAAGGTTTGAGGATGTTTTTGGTGAAGAATAAGGAGAACCTTGAGAATCATGTTGGGATCCACCACGCTGGGGTTGACTACCATGTTGGGATCCACCGGTCTTGTAAGGGGATTCCTTTGGTACAACATACTCATCCAACAGATCAGGGTTATATCGGTTAAGCTTTTTGTTGATATGGAAGCAAGCTTCGTGCTTGAAACTCGAACTTCTGGTTTTTTCCATTTCTCTATTGTTATTTGTTGCTATAGATTTAACAATTTCATAAATTAGCAATTGCAACAAATTGATAAAATATTTAAAAATCAATTAAACAATATGGAAATGCATCTTACCACATCGACATCATATCACCGGTCCCTCTTTGTCGGTTCATCTGCATCATCAAAGCTACCTAATTGTTCAGGTCTTTGCTGATTGTACCAAAACGACTTGACAACCCGGAAGCATGACGTTTTTTTTTTGGATTCTCAATAATTCCTGAAAAAATTGCTGAAAAATATTCCCCCAAAGTGTATGATGTGGCTGTTGGACACCATTGATTGGATTAAGCGTAAATGCTACATAAGCTCTGCAGATAGCTTGTCTTCATTCAAACTAAACTTTGGACCACAAACTCTTTGTGATGTAATATTTTGTGTTTCTGGATGACTTGTCATTTTCTCTGAGAAGGTGTAGAAGGTGTGATTGAAGTGAAATTATAAGGTGGGTGTAGAAGGTGTGATTGAAGATGAATGATAAGACTTTGTGGGTGTTGAGGGGGTGTTTTAAGTGAAATTATAAGAATTTTGTATGTGTAGAAGGTGGAGAATGTTTGATTTTAGAGTTGAAATCAAATGAATTTATAGGGAGGGAGTTGATAGCCGTTGGATGAGACTATCCATTTCCGGCTAAGTTAAAACCGGGCGACTCAAGGTGAGACGAGTGTCGTCTTTGATTGAACCAAGTCTCGGCTCAACTAAGGCCGGTCGGTCTTCTTTGCTTCGGTTGTCTCAGATTAAGTTGATCGACTCAACTTGAGACGCGATTGACATACCCTCGCATTTAGGGGTTTGTCCATCCATTATACTTGTTTTCCAGTCCCACTGTTGGTGGTAAACTGACAAATATGCTTATATACCAGTCCCATTAGACTTGCTCATACTAACCATAACTTGAATAATATCTTTAGTGTTTCTTGTCTTTTCGTCAAACAAGATACCATCAGGTTTTATAGATAAAATAAAGGACTTATATTTACAATCAATTGATACAACTATCCTTTGATTGCAAACTTTAGTATGTTGTCTACTTTCTTGTTAGAAACAATCTGCCAATTGTTTTCATTCCCAAAATTTGAATTAAACTTTTCAACGGAATCTGATTTGGAATTTCCATGAATGACATCCAGCTAATTTCTTTTATTGTATACCTTGCTTACCTTTTAAAGCATAAGTTCTACAGTAATTTGGACAAGCCGCAAAAAAAAACATAAAAAATGCTCTCTCACACAATGATGGGTCCCACCTTTCTTAGGATTAGCAGGCTGTATGGGTCACTTCTGAAGCCAACAATTGCAAGAGATGTGAAAGGGCGGTATTTGTGGAGTTTGAAGGGGTGGTTTGTAAAGAATTTTGTACTCCCTCCGTTCTTAAATAATAGGCCGGTTTCTATAAATAAATGTTTCAAAAAAATAGGCTGGTTTTCTAATTGGGAAAGTCAAATGTTACTTTAGTTTTCTGGGACCACTTTTCTCTTAACTTCTTTTGATGACAAGTGTCATGGGGACCATTTCACTTTACTTCTTTTGCTGACAAGTGTCATGGGGACCATTTCACTTCACTTCTTTTATTGACAAGTGTCATGAGGACCACTTTCAATGATTAGTTCTCTTAATTTCCTTAATTTTCTTTAAAAACAAAACCAGCCTATTAAAAAAGAACGGAGGGAGTAAGTTTTATTGGTGCATATGTCCATTTGTTTTGGCTCAGCTTATAAGTGCGATTGTGATGTGTGTACGTGACTGAAGTTGATAATAAGCAGAACCTCCATTTTGTACGTAACGAATAGGGCTTACTCAAGACATAATTGGATACTCGTTAAAATTGTATGTAGACTGAGACTGCGTTAGAGAAAAAAGCTTGTTGCAAGAGAGGTTGTTTGCATTTTATTAGATATGGATTTCATATCTTCCGAGCAAATCTAAATATTATTATTCACTGAACGTCGTTTACATAAATAAATTCACTTTTTATTTATTTTTTTATTTTTATTTTTTGCGAAATTAGGGTATGGTTTTATGTATTCCTTTGTGTTTTCAATAAATAATAATTCTTTGTCATATGATGTTTGGATTCACTATTGCAACGATTTATTATTGCCCTTTGGGTTTTCTAATGCAGTGTGATGATATATTCAAGTATATTTTTGGAGATGATCAAATCATGCGTGGCGATGATCAAGATTCTTACAAAGTTAATCATTGGCTACTGGAATGGGTTGTAATTATGATGATATTTGGAGCAGATTATTCCTTTGATAAAGGATTATATCTTAATGAAGAAGAAGCTTTTAAAGTAAATTGTTAGGGGGAAAGCCTTTTTTTTTTTTTTTGATAAATATCTTGGGGTGGATTTAAAATAATCTTTCCAAGGCTAATTGGATTTAAAAGAAGCGATCAAATTTCAAATTTAGTGATAGTATTTTTTGATAACATTATTGTGTAATATGTCAATACAAGGCTAATTGGAGGTTAGATAATGCAGTTGACTAGTCCGGAATTCTTATTCTTCTCCTTACAAACTTGGTTAAATTTGTGTGAAGGTTCTTCCAATAAAAATAAGGAGAGAACGAACTAGGAAACTAGAGTTAACATTAGAATGGGAGTTGCGAAAGTTCTTGTTTTCTTGCATGACGGAACATAACTCAACTTTGTGCATAGACCAATTGAATGTCAAAAAGGGTACTATTTGAGGGTGAAAATGGTTTCTGCTGATTTCGGTAATTTCGCGTGAGTGGGTGAGAAACTGAGTCTAAACCCTAAACAATGTACTGCAAGGGAATACTTTAGATTCGAGAGATCAATCTGTACAAATCCGGCCTAAACCAAGAAATGGCCGTTTCAGACTTGCTTCGGTCACAAAGTGAAGGAGAAGGGTTGGTTTTAAGGAGGGAAGCGAAGAAAGTGTTGAGACAAGAATAGTTGATTTTGGAAGAGTAGTTGTTTGACTTGTATCAGAAAGTGAAAGCTAATAGATGGGAAAGCTAGCAAGTGATTTCTGAGTGTTGTATGCTCCTCACCCAAAACTTGTTGTTTGGTGGAAATAGGTAAGACCTATTTATACAAGTCGTAACATAACGTACTCTGGTCTCGTAGAAAATGAAAACGGCTGAGTAAAGTGGAAGGAGGTGATAAATGGGTAACGCCTGGAATTGATGTTCCATAATGAAAGGAGCGTTTCACCATTATTCCTTGTATTTACTAACCGACTCATTCTTATGACACTTTCATGTAACGGGCGTAGTGTACGCCGCACGCTGTAAACCGCCAAACCAATACCCTTTATGAGCATCCCCCAGTTTGTAACATGTTTTAGATGTCTCGAGTGTTTTCATGGTAAATCGTGTAGCAAGGTGTTACGTGTGGCATGGTGGCATGCCAGTGGCCATGGTAGAGTCGACATGGCTTTGCCAAAGAATAGGCGCGGCCAAATTTGGGGTTTAGATGCAAACCGTGATGTTTTGGCTTTAGTCTGTAAGTTAGGTGGCGAACTTGAACGGTCGAGATCCGCATCTCAGAGGGAAGGATAGCCGTTGATTATTGCAACCCTCCGTTTTAGTAGCCATCGTTGAGCATGGCTTTGCCATAAAGTAGGCGCGACCAAATTAGGGTTTAGGTGCAAACCGTGTGTTTTGGCTTTGGGCCGCAAGTTGTCATGCGTCAGGTGGCGAACTTGTGTGGTCGAGATATGCATCTCAAAGAGAAGGGTAGTCGTTGATTATTGTAACCCTTCGTTTTAGCAGCCAGCGTTGAGCATGGCTTTGCCATAGAGTATGCGCCAAATTAGGGTTTAGGTGCAAACCGTGTGTTTTGACTTTGGGCCGCAAGTTGCCATGCGTCAGGTGGGGAACTTGTGTGGTAGAGATATGCATCTCAAAGAGAAGGGTAGCCGTTGATTATTGCAACCCTTCGTTTGTAGCAGCCATCGTTGAGTCATGGCCTTGTCAAAGAGTAGGCGCGGCCAAATTGGGGTTTAGGTGCAAACCGTGTGTTTTGGCTTTGGGCCGCAAGTTTCCATGCGTCAGTTGGTGACTTTGGACGGCTAAGATCTACATCTTAGATGGAATGGTGGCCGTTGATTGTTGTAACCCTTCATTTTGGCAACCAATGACATGAAGGAGAGGCTGGCATGGTATAGGCGCGGCCAAAACTAGGGTTTGGTGCAAATCGTGGTGTTTGGCCTTAGGCCGCAAGTAGCCGTGCGTTAGGTGGCGAACTTGGATGGTCGAGATCTGTATCTCGAAGATAAGGGTAGCCGTTGATTATTGCAACCCTTCGTTTCGGGGTGGAGAAGTGGCTGGCATGGTTTGCCATTGGCATGGTGGAGCGGCGGGTATGTTTGGCATGCCTCGGCGCAGAGACGTGGCTGGCATGGTTTGACATTGGCACGGTGGTGAGGCTGGCATGCCTTGGCGCAGAGATGTGGCTGGCATGGTTTGCCATTGGCACGGTGGTGCGGCCGGCATGGTTGGCATGCCTTGGCGCAGAGACGTGGCTGGCATGGTTTGCCATTGGCACGGTGGTGCGGCTGGCATGGTTGGCATGCCTTGGCGTAGAGACGTGGTTGGCATGGTTTTCCATTGGCACGGTGGTGCGGCTGGCATGGTTGGCATGCCTTGGCGCAGAGACGTGGCTGGCATGGTTTGCCATTGGCACGGTGGTGCGGCAGGCATGGTTGGCATGCCTTGGCGCAGAGACGTGGATGGCATGGTTTGCCATTGGCACGGTGGTGCGGCAGGCATGGTTGGCATGCCTTGGCGCAGAGACGTGGTTGGCATGGTTTGCCATTGGCACGGTGATGCGGTTGGCATGGTTGGCATGCCTTGGCGTAGAGATGTGGCTGGCATGGTTTTCTATTGGCACGGTGAGAGAATTAGGGTTAGGTGTATACAAAGGTGATGTCGGTTAATACTAAGGGTTCTGTCGTGGAACATGACACATGTATATAACAAAAAAGGTACCCTGGTAATTCTTACATAAATACGCTGATTAATTTAATAAATACGCTATTGGTCATAGTGACGTCATGTCAGATGTACGGTTTTACGATTTTATCCCTAAGCTAAAAACCACCATCAACATTAAGTCCCCTGCTTAACTCGGAACAGGAGCGTTGTTGCGAGGTAAGCATAAGATGGTGACAGACACAAGGACAAAATCGAAACATCGGGTCATGAAAGATGACTAGGAAGATTTGTCTAACATTTTTCGAGAGTGTTCTGAATTTCGTCATCCTTGTGTTTTCGACCTTGCATGAATTCTGCTCGCGTCGTTACTGGCTAGACCGTGAAATAGTAGATGCGATTGTTGCAGGATGTTGGCTTGGTTTGGCCACGCGTCATCTTGGCTGGGTTAAGGAACGTGGAGGCGTTGGCTTATGGAGTTGGTCGGTTTGGGATGGGAGCCGCAGGTATTTGCACGGCTTGGAATGGAGTCGCTGGCGTTGCGCGGCTTGGCTTGGGTGCGACTTGGTTAGGCGTGACACGACTTGGCTTGACCCGGCGTTACTCGGCTCGGTGCGGCTCGGCTTGGCTCGGTGAGGTTCGGGCGCGACTTGGACGCTAACGTGGTGCGGCGTGGACTGCTGGGCTATCATGAGATGAGACATGGCGCGGATTATTGATACCTTGAGGCTTGTTACTGCGGTCCCGGCTGCCTTCTTCCATGCGTATCTCGAATAGGAAATCCTTTCCTTATCTAAATCCCAAAAGTGTTACGTTGCCGATTCTGCTTTCAAACCTTGTTGCTGGCGTCACAGAGGTAACAACGCGGGCAAGTGTGTCTTGAACACGTTCCTCCACGCTTTCTCACCAAACCCTAATTATTTCGCACGGCCAGGCATGAGACTTTTCCTTATTTTTTGCTAGTAGAATAAGTTCTAATTAAACCTGATATCACGCCTTAATTCGCGGCTAATAGGGAGCTTTCCTTTTCGGGACTTCGTCGCTCTGCTAGATATAAGAGATGATCTTGAACCTTTCATTTGCATAGATTGCTTTGAAATTATGCCCGTCCCCTTTACAAGTATCATCTTCGTGTGTTTTTTTTTTTTTGGTTTTCCATTTTGTCTTCTTTCTGATGTAGGTTGTTGGTGTAGACAAGGTGAAAACATACCCCCCCTTCTCTGGTTTTGTAGCGCATAATGGGATCTTCCAATGACAGCCGCACCTCTAACTCTTTGGAGAAGAACTTTGGAATTGGCGAAAACCAGTTTTCTTCTCATGAGGAGGCATTAGATAGAGTTGAATCTCTGTTCCGTGAAGCTGGTCGAAGTGCGGGTGCGTGTTCAGACCTTCTTAGCTTCGGTGAACATGGGGGAGAAATGGGAAGGTGATAATGCATCCCAGTGCGTTGAAAGGCTTCAGTACAACAACACTTCTTCACAGCCCAGTGCTAGGGCGGAACGGTCTGCTTCTCGGTTGAAACGACGGAAGACTGAATTTGTGAATTTTTTAGGGGAAAACCCACGTAACTTCTCTGTTCAAGAAGGCGTCATAATCCTCGATTCTGATGTGGATGAATCAGGAAATCCTCCTCGAAAGGTTCTTGAGGAAGCGACGAGCATTCGATGAAACCGAAACAGCTTTCAGAGTAGACGCCGAAACTGTTGTTGGTGACATCGGGGGAGTCATGGTGGCGTATGATGGGCCAATTGTTGAAGCGGACGTCGGGAAGGAGACGGATGTTGTTGCTGCTGAGACGGCTTCCAGGTGGGACGTTGAGGCTTCCAGGCGGGATGTTGAGGCTGCTACTGCTGATGCGGCCTTAAGATGGAACCTTTGCTTCCCGAAAGATTGCTGGGGAAAGTGCTTGAAAGGGGATCTGACTGAGGAGTTGGGAACTCGTGTATCTGCTTTTGATGACTAGTTTCCGTTGTTATTGTTTTTACTTGTTGCATAGTTGACACTTCGCAGACTCATTTTCACCTTCTTCATATTTGTGGCGAAGCTAGGGTTTCGCCAATTATTATCCTGTTTGTGGTTTCACATCCTTGAATAAAGATTCTTTTTCGAAAGACCCAAATCTTCCATCAGAATAGGTTGCTCGACTTTCCATATTCGTATATTATTCCCATAAGAGCTTCGAACGATTGAATAAGGTACTTCTAGTACGTTTTTTTTTTCGAGATTCGGAAGATTCATTTGGAAGAAAATGTATGCTTTAAATAAAAACGAAAACCTAATGGAGAATGCAAGCGGTGCATTCATCTCGGGGAATACAAGTATCAAGTGGAAAGGGAAATGGCTGAGGAAGTACTAAAAGAAAGGTGTTGGAAGAGAAAGTAGTAAAGCGCCTTAGGTATTAAAAGGCTTGAGCCATCGCGAGTGAACTATCACGCTCTCCAGCCTGTCGGTGTTGATGAGCTTGCAATATACACCCAGAAGGATGTCTGCCACCAGATACGGCTCGTCTTCTTTGCCTTTGGGTAGATCAGTCCGGGCAGCTATCTTCACTGTTACCTTTCTGACTTGAAACGAAGTCGCTTTGACTAACATATCTCCAATCTGAAATGAGTTCGGGTGTTGTGCAACCGCTTGAATCTTGGTCTCGTCAGTTTCGACTGCAGTTTCCAGATCCTTGGAAAAGCGCTTGAATGGCCCGGCGCCCCATTTACATCTTTTGACAGCGCCCATGACACCAATAGTACTGAGTCCCCATGATGGGCTAAGAGAAGGAATGAATGGTGATGGAGAAGATCGTTCGACCAGACTTACTTGTGTTTGGAGCCTATGAGTCAGTGCCAACGGGTTTTCCACGGGTGATAGAATTCCGTCGATAAGTTGTTGACGCGGTTGTGGGTTGGACGGCTTGTTGGAGATTTTATCGGGTGTCGACATCGGCAGAGGAGACGTTTCCAGTTTTGCTTTGTTGTCGGATACCCACGAGCGCCCCAAGATTATGGCATAGCCTAGTTCTTTGACAATGTGAAACTTGCCATGCGTCATGGTGCCTCCTATCTTGATCTCGAGGTTAACGTAGCCGTGCGCGTTCAAGGCTTCCCCCTCCGAGTTCTTGATCACGGACGTGAGATGGGTAGCTTCTTGCTTCAAAACTCCCGCAACTTTTAGAGTCGTGAAAGTAACGGTGTTGAAGTCAGAGGCCGCGTCGATTAGTGTGTTGCTGAATTCAATGCCTCTTAAGTAGGCCGTGGTCAGCAGTCCCCAGTTGTGATTTTCAGTATAGTTTCCTGACAGCGTTTGGGTTTTTTGCGCGGTTTTCGTGGTAGGGAAAAGTCGTATGCCTGACACGATACGATTGAGAGCCATGAAAATATCTTGGTGCTACGCCTTGGAAAAGTAGAGAATTTCGCATACATGTTGCATCATGGATTGTACAGTCTCGCGTACGGAGTCCCCGGAGACCCCGCAATTCCTCACCGGAAGTGGATCTCTATGTACTCCCTCGTTCCCCAGCTGAAGTTCTCCTGCCTCTACTTTTTCCTTAAAGATAAGTTTTAGTTTATTGCAATCACTGGTTGGGTGATGAACAAATCTGTGGTAGTGGAAGTATTTGGGATTTGCCGTCCCGGCTTCGGTTGGTGGGCGCCTGGGAGATGGTAGTCTGATAACATCATCTTGAACCCACGCCTCTAGGAGTTCAATTACCTCCTCAATGGGAAATGGAAAATCCAAGACACTTCCTTCAGCTTTGTGACGACGCATGGGAGCTTTAGCGGCGACTCTTCGTGGCGGAGCTGCTCGTCGTGCTAGCACCTCGCGTTTAGGCTGCTGGTCCGTAACGGGGGCCTTCCTTTTTCCTCCCTCGTCTACCACACTCACAGAGGAGGGGCCGGCATTGTACTGCTTGTTGATGAGACGTCTACTTCCGCGAGTTTCGCGCATGTCTTCGGTTCTGGTTGGTCTGTCCCTTTCTAATAATGCTGGTGTTGTCGTGGCTGATCGCTTGGCAGCTTCGTGGAGTTCATAGAATGTCCGGAAACGTAGGTTTTCTAGCAAGGCGCGATAAATGGGAACCATACCGTTGATGCATGAATTCACCAATTGTTGCTCGGTCACGTTTGGGTCATGACAGTCTAGTGCTTGAACCCTGAATATCTTGACGAACTCATTCGGATGTTCGTTGTCTCGTTGGTACATCCTCCCTAGGTCCGAGAAGGTAACTTGTTCGGACACGAAGAAGAATTTCTTATAAAACGCGGTAACCATGTCACCCCAATTGGGGATGTTGTTTGGCGCGATGTTGTTGTACCATGTGTATGCTCTTCCAGTAAGCGATTTCGAAAACTCCCTCAGACGGAGAACGTGATTGTATTCGTGTTCGCCCAGGGACTCCAAGAATCGAGAGATATTCTCTCGTGCATTTCCAGTGCCGTCGTACAGAGTGAATTGAGGAGAAGAGTACCCTCTTGGAAGAGGAATTCTATGTATCTCGGGTGGGTAAGGAGGTTGATGATGATGTATGTTTATTTCATCGCTTTTGACTCGATTATGAATAAGTTGTTCCAAATCCTCTCGTGTAACAAAATTGGACGGCCGGCTTCTCTCCGTCGGGGTTCCGGCATGGATCCCCTCGTCTACGTCAATGCGTTCTGTCGAGGTGCCGGCGTCAGGAGTGTTGGAGGTGTTTCCCATCGGCCCTAGAGGGCGTGACTCCTCTGGTAGCCGTTCTGTCAGAGCCTTAAGAAAGATGAGTACTTCTTTTTGAGTTGAGACCATGTCCGTTTTGGCTCGAGCAAGGACCTCCTGTCGTTCCATCAAATCGGCGATGGTGGTATAGGGTCGGCTCTCTCTGGCTCCTCCGGTTTCTCGTCCTATTGGCGGGGTAACTGGAGTCCTGGTGGCGGTCGGAGGTGCCATGCTTGACGAGGCATTAGGGGTGGTAGCGGCAGCTCTCTGGCCCCGGTGATCGGTGGTGTAACACCCGGAGGAGGGCTTTCGGTGTTGCCGGGTTGGCGGAGTTGCGTAGAAGCATTAGAGGCGCAGCGGCTATGGCCACAGTGACCGGTGGTGTAACACCCGAAGGAGTGCTTTCGGTGATGTTGGGCTCGGTAGGTGACATAGTGATGCCGCCGGAAGGAGCGTTAACACCGGGGACATATTCCGTGTTAGTGTTCTCGTGGCTCGCGGTGATCCGATCTGAGTTCCACCATGTTGAAGTTGGGATTGAAAGATGAGATTGAAAGCTGGAAATTGATATTGTAACCGAAAGATCAATCCTCCCGCTGTGGTCGCCAATTGTTTGAGGGTGAAAACGGTTTCTGCTGATTTCGGTAATTTCGCGTGAGTGGGTGAGAAACTGAGTCTAAACCCTAAATAATGTACTGCAAGGGAGTATTTTAGATTCGAGAGATCAATCTGTACAAATCCGGCCTAAACCAAGAAATGGCCGTTCCAGACTTGCTTCAGTCACAAAGTGAAGGAGAAGGGTTGGTTTTAGGGAGGGAAGCAAAGAAAGTGTTGAGACCAGAATAGTTAATTTTGGAAGAGTAGTTGTTTGACTTGTATCAGAAAGTGAAAGCTAACAGATGGGAAAGCTAGCAAGTAATTTCTGAGTGTTGTATGCTCCTCACCCAAAACTTGTTGTTTGGTGGAAATAAGTAAGACCTATTTATACAAGTTGTAACATAACGTACTCTGGTCTCGTAGAAAATGGAAACGACTGAGTAAAGTGGAAGGAGGTGATAAATGGGTAACGCCTATAATTGATGTTCCATAATGAAAATAGCGTTTCACCATTATACCTTGTATTTACTAACCAACTCATTCTTATGACACTTTCATATAACGGGCGTAGTGTGTACGCTTTGTAGATGGTGGATTTTCGACAAAGGGTAAAATTATAAAACTATACTCCGGATCCGGCAATCGGATGAGTATTGAGGCCCATGTCTCTCATTAAAACATGAAATCTCATGCCATAAATCTCTGACTGAGAAGGATGTCTCTCAGAGTATATGTAGATGTGTATTCTCTCAGCTGAGGCCACGGAACATCTCATGAATACTGACCAATTTCAGTAATTACTACGGATCCGACAATCGGATGAGTATTGAGACTCATGTCTCTAAGCGTGAAAGCTCATGCCATAAAACCTCTGATCGAGAAAGTCTCTCAGAGAAGATGTAGATGTGTAGTCTCCCAGCTGAGACCACTTTACATCTCATATTGTATAGAATCGCAAGATTGGACGGCTCCTAGATAGCGTGTCTGCTAGTATAGAGCAATAACGTCTTCAGGATGAAACCATGCTTTCCATGACTATACAAGAGGAATATGACACTCCAGCAAGTTCATATTGCTCAACCCTCAGATAATTAATGCTCCTAGATAGGAAGCCCTGCTAGTATAGATCCATTAGTTAATTATTTCTAATCGCCTGAATATCCAGCAATATTCTACGATTCTTCGTTATATTTCGTCACTTCAATTGCGTGGTTCTTCCCGGAGAATTCCACGGGTTAGTGATAAATATTCAACGAAACAGGCATCTGAGCATCGAATAAGCCCTGACTAAAATGGTGCAAGTGTACTTAGCAATAATGCACAGACCAGCATTTGAATGCGAAAACGAGCATTTCAAAATATGAATGAACGATGAACCTATGCAAAATCGGAAGGAAAAATAATAATAATAAAATATTAGCAAAGGCGCCGGGACCGGGCTCATCAGCTAGCTTGGTCATGCCGTGACCAATCCCGCGCCAATTTTATATTTTGTCATATTTTATTATTTTTCCACGATCTCGTGAAAATTCTCTTGTTCGAGCTAATCTCCTTCATTTCAAGGAAATTCTCTAATCTCATGATTTTATCAAAGAAATAATAAAATTAGGGAAAGGTGTCGCAGGACCGAGAACCAGCCGGCCGGCCATGCCCTAGCTGTGGCCGGTCCCATACCTCACGTCCCCATTATTTTATTATTTCTCTCAAATATTGAAAATTCCTTGATTTCATGAATTTTCCCTAAAACCATGAAAATTCCCTAATTTTATGAATTTTCTCTAAAATCATGAAAAATATTATAAAATTAGGAAAACTCATGGGACCGAGCACCAGCCGGTCGGCCATGCCCTAGCCGTGGCCGGTCCCACACCTCACGTCCCCATTATTTTATTATTTCTCTCAAATTATGAAAATTCATTGATTTTATGAATTTTCCCTAAAACCATGAAAATTCCCTAATTTTATGAATTTTCTCTAAAATCATGAAAATTATTATAAAATTAGGAAAACTGGTGGGACCGGGCTCTAGCCGGCCGGCCATGCCCTAGCCGGTCCCACACGCCTATTATTTTATTATTGTTTGTTGTTTTAAGTTTCTTGATTCCATAAAACTCCCTGATTTCAACAAAATACCTTGGTTTTAACAAATCTCTCTGATTTTATGAAAATTTCCTAAAATCATGAAAATTACATAAAATTGGGAAGCGTGCTCTGGGGACCGTGCCCATTGGCCGGCGGCCATGCCTTGGCCATTTCCGTCTCACACTCCACCATTCCCTATTTTATTATTATTTTATCTCTCTCATCTCATGGAAATTCCCTAATTTTAGCAAACTCTCCAGTTTCAATAAATGATTAAACCAGCATTTAATCATTCTTTCACCAACTGGTCCTCTAAGTGACTTTGGTATTTCGCTCACACGAGCATTATTTCAATAAATAATTAAACCAGCATTTAATCATTCTTTCACCAACTGGTCCTCAAGAGACTTTGGTATTTTGTTCATTCGAGCATCTGGGCGTACATGGTGAACTCGTCATCCCATGTAGCCTGGGTCCACGCTTCACTCTGCAGATTGATTTGCAATAAATCATCATTTCGATAAAATTAGGGTTTTGAATCCAGAGCTCTGTAGAAACATGATTACGTCGTGCGATTCAAATACTCGATAATTTTATGTTGATTTCATGATCAACGTTTTTATTTATTTTACTCGACCCAGCGGTCAGTATCTTAAATTAATATTTATTTTGGTCCTGCTACCAACAATTCATCAAACGAGCAATATTTTCTCAAACCGGCAATATTTTCTCAAACTAGCAATATTCCTCAGACTAGCAATATTTGCTCGAACCAACAATATTTGCTCAGATTCAAGAATATTGGTTCAACTATCAATATTATTCGACAATTCAGCAACACAGTTTGCTCCTTAGGTAATCAACATAACAATACCCCGTCTCAAAGAGACATATTTGATTCATGAATTTCAAAACATTTGCAAAACATGTTCAATTCAACAATACATGGACTCATCGTCCCACAAAGTCAGCAATCGACCACAATCACGAGATATCAATCGTGTCACATGGGGGGATATTAACTAGGGTTTTGGTCTGGCGGTCTACGACACGTGTGTTCACCCACGATGAGAATGCGATCAAGTCGTGCAATCAGTTGGAAGAGTCAGCAAAGTAGTAGGTGGAAAATTAACCAAGTCTCGCACGATGAGCAACTAGTTTTAACACGATTTCCCACTTCCCCACTCTCTCGATTCCAAAGAAACCTGTCACACTTCATGGGATCATGGTGTTTTCAACTCCGGCATTATAAAATGTCTCTCGAATCGATTGAAAGGACAAGATTCGAACACTCGAACATTCGTCTAAAAGAATTCTCGGCAAGTTCATACGGACAATCTTTTCGTCTACACAAACTCATCGTCCGAGCATTCACTCTCAATTGAGCAAAATTCAATCATTGAGCATTCTTACGCTAAATTCATAACACACCTACAATCTCGGATCACCATTGATCTCACGCATTTCTCGACTTCCTCCTACGGATCAACCCATCCTCTCTTGTGACCGAATTGACTTTGGAACGGCCATTGTTCTTGGTTTAGGCCGGAGTCTTACAGTTGATCTCTCGAACTTAAAGCACTCCCTTCTTGCTTGGTGCATCCGTGAGGTTCAACATTTCGCTCGGTTCATGGAGTCTCCACACGGTCGACTCTTCAATTCCGTAAAAAACCAGCAAATCGTTTTCCCCATCTACATATTGGCGACCACAAAGTGGGAGATTAATCTCTCGGTTGCAATCTCGCAGCTTTCACAAGATGGCTGGTCTTAGGTCCTGGTTGAGTTACGGGTTCCAACACAAATGGCGCTAGCACTAGCAACAACAACAACGACAACGAGGATATCCCGGAAACCATTCCGGCCTCTAACACTGGCAGTGGTGATGGCACTCCTCCTCACACTAACACGGAAGGTCATCCTCTGTTCGGCCGACACCCTGAGGAAGTTAGAGGAAACCCACCACCCACCATTGCCGATCTCATCAAAGTGCAAGAGACTCTTGCAAAAAATCAGACCGATATGGCTACGGCACAGAAGGAGCTATTTAATCAACTGAAGGCTCTCACTGATACAATGTCAGAGAAAACTCAAGGAAAGGGGAAAGAGAAGGATAAATCCTCATATGCTGATCCTGAGGTAATTCCAATTCATACAGTGGACGACGACGAAGTCCGCAAAGCTGCAGACGATTCATCAGCAAAAGAATCATCAAATTTCATTACTCGGGAAGATTTGGAGCGCCTTCTGGAGAACCGTGGAAAGGATAAGACATCACATTTCCATCATCACCAGCCTCCTTATCCTGCAGCTACGCAAAGGATCCCTCTTCTGAAAGGTTATACCTCTCCAACTTTCACTCTGTATGATGGAACTGGAAATGCTCGAGAACATGTCTCTCGTTTCCTGGAAGCCTTGGGAGAACATGAACACAACCACGTTGTTCGTCTCAAGGAATTTTCAAAATCTTTGAAAGGCAGGGCATACACCTGGTACAACAACATCGCACCAGGGACTATTAACAATTGGGGAGAAATGATTAATACCTTATACAGAAAGTACTTCTTTGTGTCAAGAGAAAATTACTCTCTCGATCTTGGAAGAATGTTTCGAGAGGAACAATGAACATCCCAATGACTACGTGAAAAGATTCGAGTCCGGGCCCTGTTTGTCATGATCCAAACGTCACGGGCAGCAATCGGTAGACTTGAGTATCAACGGCATGATCTCGGTCTCACAGAGATTTATTGGAAAATCTTCGTTTCCAGACCTTCTCGAGCTTCATGAAGCGGCGAAGAGATCGGCAACTCTGCGCCCGCTTTACTAGAAAGAACAAAAGCTATGAAGGACCGCGAGACACTCGAAGTAGCAGACGTCCCGATCAAGAAGCAGTAAAACCTCCAGCCTTCCAAAAACACTGTTGCAGAAGGGATCAAACGGAAAGCCAAACTGTCGCGCAAGCATACCTCAGCTCCTTCGAAAGCACAAAGCAAGGATAAGCAAGATGCACAAACCTCTGACCAACGCACAAGAGTTCTTGATCAAGAAGCACCTGACTTTCCTTTTTCCATTGAAGAGGTGATCGAACTCCTGGATTTCTGGGTCCAAGATGGTGCAATCAAGTTTCCATATGTCAAGAAAGAACCAACTGAAGAAGACATGGAAAGTCCTTGTTACTGCCGCTTCCACAGGTTCGTCAATCATCTTACAAGCAACTGCGCAGTTTTGAAGCACATTTTCAAAGAGAAGGTTGATCCACAATATCTTCAACTGGGGACCTGAAGGAGTACACAAGAATCCTCTCCCAGTCAGAACCTTTACACTCTCTGAACAACCTATCAAAAAGGCGGTTCAATCCTTGGTCGAACGTGAATTGCTCTATCTATCGAAGGCATAAAGGAGAGATATGTTCACAACACTGAACCACATTGTGTCAAGAAGTCCATTCCGGAAATAATTCTTGAGCCTCCAGCCACAGACCAAGAGATGTACGACTGGGGACTTCTTACCACAGTCAGAAGAAACGAATTTGGAAGAACGTTGATCGATGTTGGCACCGCCATCAACAACATTCCACTAAAAACCATCGGATCCACATGCATCACTCGACAAGAAGCTACTCATGCTCCCATCTCAACCAGAGACCTTGAAGGAATGCTTGGAAATACTTATGGCTACATCACTCTCAAAGTGAACATAAGTTAAACATGGACAAAAACCAAGTTTCACATAATCAGGAAGATCCAGGATATGACATGTCCTTCAGACGAGCATGGATCCACGCTGAAAATATGGGTACTTACAAAGCGCATTTTGTTGCACATCTCTCCAACGAAGAAAGTTCGACCCGGAAGATTTGTGGAAATTCCATCATCGTAGTACTTTGAGGAATTTCAAACTTTAACGAGTTGAAGCAAGAACACGCAAAGATGCATAGACATTCATCAAGAGGTTCCGCACTCGGAAAGTCTCATCCCATGTCTATGTCATTTATTTCCCCACATGCTATCCTAGCATGGGGACTTAATTATGCTAGCAACTCTACAAGACGTTATGAATGGTAGCTTCACCGCATTAGTATTTTACCAAGTGGTTGAATATGATGTTTCTCCGAATCAAGCAATGAAATATTCATTACTGATGTCCAAACATGGAAAAGAACACTTTGGGCGTTTCTCCTGCAAGTCCATGTGTTCCACAAAATCATAAAGCTCTGATGTCTGCACAAGTGTCGAATAACACTACCGTAACTAAAGGGATGCAGAATCAACAGAAGATACTCCAGGGCCGAGATGATCAAACCCCTGAGACATTCGATGCTTAAGGAATATACTCTTTAACGCTCAAGCATCTAAGAAGCCATCAAATTGTACTCCTAATCAAAGAGTACAACACAAATATCTCGATGATGACACATTGATTCAACCCCAGCCGATCAAAGTGTAACTAAACTACAATCGATAAGTCTTCATTATCCCATGATAAGACTTCTGAAGCATATGCAACATCATTTATACATGGATGACACTAACTCCTTCAACATACACTGGGCAACCTGAGGTGATTCCATGAAACTTCATCAATGGGATTTCTCTACATCACAAGCCCCTGCATGATTGAGGAACTTTCTCTCTTCACCAATCACATCCAGGATGAAAACCGTTGATGCTATCTACCGCAACAACATCGACTCATGACAAAGCCGGTTCTGGTAAAGTTATACTTTCAGGAGCATTAAGGTTGAACTCTCAGTACACCTTCATCTTAGAGACGCTCAACTCATCAACTAGTTCGTGAATGTAAAAGGCTCTCTGGATGAAGGAGCAAAGATTATATCTATAATCATGGTTCTAGCCTTTTCGGTCTTTAGAGCAACTTCAACCATGGTATCAGCATCAACAATAATCTCTAGAGGAAAACCATCCATGATTTCAGCATCGACAAGGATCTCTGGAGCATAATCATCCATGGTCTCAGCACCAACAACGGTCTCAGGAGCAACATCCTCATGGCTTCATCAACTAATCATTCTCTGAAGTGTTACACATGAAGCGGACTTTTCTAAGAACCGATGATTCATATCAAGATGTGTAGACCTGATAACATGCTCACATGAAAGTCTTCCAAAAGCTGGCACGACTGGTGGGCATAATTCAAAGTCTTCTACAAGATGTTCTCATCACCTCTACAAATGAGATACAACACATTTCAGGCCATGGGTTTGCAAAAACGTACCAATAGGTGAGGAATGGGACAATGCTTCCTCAACAAAAGATGTTCGTCTATGTCTCTTTTACAACATACCAAAAGGGCGCAATAATCGGACATACGAGATGAAAGATATGGCCTTTACAGCCAGGTTTATGAAGTCTGAAAATTCTGTACGGGATTACAAATCACAAATGTGCACGCTTCGTTGACTGACCTCTACAACTCTGAATTGAGTGATTATTTTATCATGTGACAAATCCGTCTCTTAGCTTCAACAATTGGGGTCAAGCATCAGATTCCGACGTCGTATGAGGTTCCTACAGCTTCCTGAGCATACAACATGCAAGCAGCAATTCTTAGACGGGATTCATAACTTCCATGATCGATCGGTGTCCACCGAGTCTTTTCGCTAAGTCCTTCATCAAATACAACACTCGTGGTTCCGGATCTCCAGTGCTAGTCAATCATCGCAAAAGGAATGCTACCACCGGGACATGCCACCATGGTCATTACATCATCCTCTCTTGAGAGCAACCTCAGTTATGGTCCCATGACCAGGGTTTCAGAAATGATGTTTCTACGACTGACACAAACAAGATGGCACTGCAAGCACCGTGCTCATGTATCAATCAAAGGCTCCTGATCTCGAATGAATCAATGACATTAAATCCTTCAACAACCGTTCAAGACACAAGCGAATGGTCTAAAAGCACAACATGGGTGTTTTACAACAAGCTCGTCTGAGATGATTTTACACTGTCCTGTACAAACCTACGAGCTGGGAGCAATTGGTGAAGAATCTAGGGATGGGTCATATACCATTCTCTTCGTATGATTGTCCTCTACAACATATCATAAATTCAAAGCAATTGAAGAAATGAGCAAGGATATGTGGCGAAACATTGGACAACATACAATCTGAAAAAGTTACAAAGTCTCCGGAAGTTTACTGTTTCGCCCTTTTCAGGCCATAAACATGCTCGAAACTCAAAAATATTATTTGAAAAAGCTTGGATATTTTCTGGGATTGAAGATACATATGCAGATTGCGAAAATCGACTTTGAACGAAGATTCTACGGTGTTTTTGCTAAAATCTTTTGAAGTCTCGAAATTTTAAGGTGACGTATTTGACAAAATTACTTGTATACTCACATGGATTATCATTCATTCATTCGCATATCAGCAATTTCATACTTCTATGAAGATATTACAGGAGATATACTTACTTGGGGAGTCTCTAAATCATTTGAAGGCTCGGCAATGCCGAAATCTCCATTGGCAACGCCACTATCTCCATTTGGTTCGGGATTTCGGGAATTCTCCATATTCCAATATCCCAAATAAGAACACGCTTCATCAACATGATGCTTATCTACAATGATTTCTTCATGGATTCATCAACAACAATTATTATTATTTCATTCAAGGAGATGCCACGATCACCTGCACGAAAAAGGATACTTACATCGACTTCTTCATCAGTGCTGGATTCATGAGTTGTTTGCCCGGGAACAAGTTGAAGACCGTCAATCGATGGAGCAAAAGTCTGAAAAGAAATAACAAACCTTGGTCTCATGATCCTAATTTCACGGGCAAAGTCATGACACAAGGAGCGCTAACAACTCACCAAAGAAACGGCTGGGGACTACACGTAATTTGTTAACATCATGTAGTCCTTACTTCTGGGTTCTCCGCTCCCGTAGACTTTCTTCCATTTCCGTGAAGTCTACATTGATCCAGGATCTCACTACACGATCATCCTATGGTAAAGCTAATGAAATAACCGGGAGTACAACTCGGTATGAAGGATCTCTCACCATCACCCGGAGGTTCCGAAGTACCATTTCTTAAAGTTTCGTCCCGTAGAGATGTTATCTCTGGAAACACCATCTTTGGAAGTATCATCATGGGAGTCGGAGTCATTCTCGCAAAGTGGCTACTTCAGCACATCGTTCATACAAAGCGCGAGCTTCGACGAACAATGAATCATGGAATAAATGTGCTCACAACAGAGTCTACAAAAATGGTAACCATCCAACTCTTACCTATTTACAATTTCACTAGTCCGTAGTGATTACAATCTCGAGAATTCGTTCGCTCCTTCAAACCCGCAAAGACGAACAAAATTCATTATTCAAAATCATGACTTGATTTTCATAAAACCGTGAACAACCCACGTAAATTTTTACTATGTGAACATTCACTTTGGTTTTCAAAATTGGAATGACGTCCATTTTACAATTGTGAAAACTCACATACGAGACATTATTTCACCATGTATGATTGTCTACTTTCAACAGTTGTTCAAAATCAAAACATTGAGTTTACTAAATAAATATATATATATATATTTAACGTGAAACTCACGTAAATTTGAAAAATATATCTATATATTTTTGCTCCCTCGCACGAGCATCTGTCTTTGAAGCGAGTATATTTTCAAAGATTTCAAAGCTCGAAGATAAAAATTTCATGAAAGCTCATAAACAAAATTTTATTACTAACGAGACGCTTGCGTCTTTCAAAAAAAAAAATTTCTCTCGTACGAGCATCCACCTTTGAAATGAGAGTTTATTCCACTTTGTGAAATCTCACGTATTTAAAAATAAAATTTTGTTTTCGTGAAAGCTCATAGACAAATTTTTATCATTAGACTCGAGTCTATTTTGTTTGTTCCTTAAACTAACGAAAGAACGCGTCTATTCCTAAAACAAGGATTTCTTTGGGCCCGGCCCGTAAATCCTAGACCAACCAAGGTTCCACCATCGAATCAGCGGTTCTACACCAAATTTTGCTCACTGGATGATGCTCTATTATACCACTGGGGTTTCCGCTCAAACTATGGTTTGCTCATTCAGTCGAAATCCGGTAATGTCTTATCTTATGACTAAGTTCAATTACTTATTTCTGTTTGTATCTGGAAAATCACCATTCAATGCTGACTGAGAAACATGATTGTTCCTCACTAAGCAGGGGACTTAATGTAGATGGTGGATTTTCGATAAAGGGTAAAATTATAAAACTATACTCCGGATCCGTCAATCAGATGAGTATTGAGGCCCATGTCTCTCATTAAAGCATGAAAGCTCATGCCATAAATCTCTGACTGAGAAGGCTGTCTCTCAGAGTATATGTAGATGTGTAGTCTCTCAGGCCTGAGGCCACGACATATCTCATGAATACGAGCAATTTCGATGAATTACTCCGGATCCGGCAATCAGATGAGTATTGAGACTCGTGTCTCTAAGCGTGAAAGATCATGCCATAAAACCTCTGATCGAGAAAGTCTCTCAGAGAATATGTAGATGTGTAGTCTCCCAGCTGAGACCACGGCACATCTCATACTATATAGAATCGCAAGATTGGACGGCTCCTAGACAGCGTGTCTGCTAGTATAAAGCAATAACGTCTTCAGGATGCAACCATGTTTTCCCTGACTATACAAGAGGAATATGACACTCCAGCAAGTGAAATTCTCTAATCTCATGATTTTATTAAAGAAATAATAAAATTAGGGAAAGGTGTTGGGGCCAGAGCACCGGTCGGCCGCCATGCCCTATCCGTGGCGATCCCACACCTCATGTCCCCATTATTTTATTATTTCTCTCAAATTATGAAAATTCCTTGATTTCATGAATTTTCCCTAAAACCATGAAAATTCCCTAATTTTATGAATTTTCTCTAAAATCATGAAAAATATTATAAAATTAGGAAAACTCGTAGGACCGAGCACCAGCCGGCCGGCCATGCCCTAGCCGTGGTCGGTCCCACACCGCACGTCCCCATTATTTTATCATTTCTCTCAAATTATGAAAATTTCTTGATTTTATGAATTTAGTTCAAGAGATTTTTGTAGAATCACTTTACGGTCCACGCACGCAATACTTGATTGTATGTTGAATATTTTATGGCATATTGTAATTGAGTTCATGAGGTAAACCGTAGTGTTTCGATTTTATATAATTACTCACTTTGTTAAGGTTAACTAAGGTATAATTGATCCTTGGATCATATCTTCGTGATTGCTATATCAGAATCATAAGAAAGTTCTGATGGTACAACTCATATGTAAGTCACATATACTAATGTTTGTTTATGTTTTATAAATAAATATTTGGTATACATATGAATGCTCTTGATGTATGAGATAAACATTGGTTTTCATTAACTTTAAGTTTCGGTCTCATATTGCTTATCTCTTATGATTTTGTGACTTTTTGATTTAGCTGATTTTGGCTTTAACCTTGTAGGGTTGCTTTATCAAATAATCATAAGTAGATATTGATCAAACTCATGTGTAAAATCACAATAATAATATTGTCATTTTATGTTTCATAAGTTGCATATTTAGTATGCATATGAGTTTCAGTTTAAAAACATTTACATTGGCACGTAAAAGATAAGACTTTGTCGACCTTTTTCTGGTAAAGGTTGTCTTGTTTGATCCCTGTTACGAATAGAGAAAGTACGGGTCCTTAATCAAGAGCCAAAATATCTGATAATGAAGACAAAATGGAGAACTTATTAAAGTATCTAGATAAAAATAAAAAACGATATCAATGTAAACCTTTTGAGTCATTAGAATCTAAATACAAGTTTAAACATGAATTTGAACGTATAGTGTACGGAAGATTATGCAAAAAACCAAAACAAGAGTATGAGCTACCAAAATTTAAACAATATAAAAAATGAAAAAGTTTAGAATGGTATTACATTTTTTAAGTTTCGATGTTGCATGATTTTGATCGGGTGAAGAAAACGAGAAGTACCATAGCAATATTGACATCATACTATCACATGACAAGAAGATGCCCGAGGCTTATTCGAAAATCAAGATTCGATTGAATATGAGGAAGATAACCGTGATTCAACAATCAAAGAAATCGACAAGGACATGATTGCATTTTTTTAGGAGATCGGGTCATAGGTCATAGAAATAGTGTTTAAAACCGAGCATGCATTGGTATTTTTCTACTAGGTGGGTTTGAGCGACAGAAAATTTACAAATACATGACATCATAGTTATAAAAAGGTATGAGGTTTGTGTCCATGATAGCCAGGGCTATCAGACGGACGTCATTCAACGGGAATCGATCCGAAGGTTGGGAAGCTCGGATTGAGTTATGCAATGGACGGCTAAGAAACTTCCAGTTTTAAGTATGTCGAGTACTTTAAATACCTTTCGGCGTTCAATGTTAGTTTTCTTACTTTCCATGAATAATTAATTTGCTACTACTAATCTTACTTCTCCTTCTCGAAGTGATAGACGCATTTATGTGTCTATATTAGTCTCAATTCTCTGTAATGTTAGTACTCGATTTTGCGCTTATTTTGGTATTTTATGTCTTTGTAGGTGTTTTTGGAGAAATAAGCTTTTGTGGGAAAATTGGCTCGAAAAGTGGTATTTGCGCTCGTGGGAGAAAATTACTATTCGGACCCCTCATTTGGATAAGGGGCGCTTCAATTACTAAGGGTATTCCACTGATAAGGGGTACCCTAATTGCTATTTACACCTCATGGCTATTTGCACCCCGAAATTATTGTTTCCGCCCTAATTGCTAAAGGGACTCCACTTTGTCGGATAGGGAGGTCATCCCCTTCATTTTGAATTAAGAAAATTGGCGGGAAAAGTCATTCTTTCACGGGCGAGTTTGGATTCGAGTTTTGGAGGTCTTCAAGAGATTCAATCGCCAAATAAGGTTGGTGGACTTGATTTAGCATAACGGTCATTGTGATTGATTAGACCCAACCAATTGGGCCGGATAAAAGTAGGAAAAGCAAAAGCGGGGGGCGGGAAGAATATCCAGATGGGCTGCGTGAATTCCAGGCAAGATTTTGACGTGATTTTGAAGAGTTAAACACGGGATTGTGTTGTTACTGATTAACGGGGATAATGACGTGTTTTGGAGCTAAGGAAAAGGAATGAAATCTTCTTATATTCGGTATTATCTAAAACGGGAAGTAAATAAACTCGCGACTTGCCGTGGAAGAAAAGAGAAGATTTCTCGGTGATTTGATCACTTGTTTGATATAAATAGGGTGGTACGAGTCCTAGAGAGGATAACGGAGAGTTTGGGGAAGTAGGAGGCATAAAATCGGGCTCGAGCCGAGAAGAAGAAGTTGCACTGCTTTTTACTGCAACTTGCTCAAGAACACCAAGAACATTGAACTATCAAAAGCCGTCGCATTGCGGTCTTAAAAACAACGACGAGCTCTCTCTATCGTTCTTAAAGCGATCTAAAAGAAAGGACCCTCGGATGACGGTCTTATAATACTGAAAACCATTGTAAGCTATTTATATTTTTATCAATACAATGATTAATGAATTCTTCTTCAATTTTTGCTCCATGAGTAGCTAAATCTATTCTCTAGGGTTTTGGAGGAAACTATTTTTGATGGGTAATATTTAGTAATTAATTTCTTTGGCATATTTACTCCAAAAATTGTGTTTTAATTTGTCTAAAAATTCTCTCTTCTTTACATGCTTCGTGAAAACTGTTTTGGGTAGTTTCTACCGTTCTTTTATAAGCGAAGGAGGATTAGGCCTTAGAATAGCGACGAAAGTCATAAAAAAAGAGCATGTATTGTTATATCTTCCAAAGCATGAGATTGAGTTCGAAAATTGTTTTGAGTAAAGTCGGAGTATTATGTCAAAGTTTTATTTATTGAGTTTACCATCATTAGAAGTAGTGAAATCCAAAGCCCTAGACTCATCTCTCCTTCATAACAAAAATCAATTGTAATTAGTTTGTGTTAGTATTTTTTTTATTAATCAAAAACCAAATCTTAAAAAAAAAAAAAGTCCGAACACGATATCCTTATACTTACCACTTGTAAAACTACATCAGGTTTTGGCGCCAAATACAGGACTTGTATTTAGGTTTAGGTTTTAGGTTTTGTATATATTTAATTTTTATTTAATTTTTGTTCTATTTTACGTCTTTGGTATTTTTGTTTTGTTGTGCGGGTTTTGCTTGAAACGGAAAGTGGAAAGTTGAACTTGCCAAAAAAAAAAAAAGGAGAAAACCAGAGATATTATTTTTGTTAGTTTTTATATATTTCTTTTGGACTTGTATATATTGTTTGTTTATTTTTATTTTTAGTAGTTTATTAAAAAAAAATATATAACACGTGCACACACCAATTGCATCGATCGGACTACCGATTTTAGGAAAATCCGTGGATTAGTAAGTCAACCGTGCCTTGGGCCTTATGGGAGTTACCGGTGAAAGTCCACAAACCTCAGCCTCGTACCTTTGGGTATATTTTGCTGTGGTAACTTGAGCCTACCCATTTTAGTCGACCTTGCATTTGCATTTGCACAAAAAATAATGTCGAGCGGGTATTACAATAGCCAATACAATGATTATCCGACCATTTTCAAAATGGACACTACTACTTTGACCACGGTGTGCAAAGTGGTTGGGAACACCAACCTTTTCAAGGTTATGGTTCATATCATAGTGATCCCAATTACTATTCACACGTCCACCAATCATACGAACGGGCGAATGAGCAATATTATAATGAAAAAAATGAGATTTCTCCATCATAGAGGATTTAATCAAACAATTTCCACAGTTTCTGATGAATATAAAACTAATTCCTTAGAAGATGCACTCAAACAAGTTTCAACAAGCGGCCGATATATCACCTAGTGAATATTCAAGTCTTTCTTTAGAGAATCACTTAAGAAGTTCAATGAAACTACACGTGAATCACACGTCAATCTCAAATAATCTGGATAGAATGTGTGAGACCGTTAATATATATGTGGAACGATGTGCACCTAAGGATATTGCTCATAATGAACTTGAATTCCAAAATAGTGTTTCCAATCTTACCCCTAATAATACATATAATTATTCACCTAATTTAGAGGAAGAGGTTAGATCCGAATACACTACATGTTTTGATAAGGTTCAACCATCCTCGTATTTTTATGATGATGAGGATAGTGTCGTTGAAGAATTTGAAATGCGTAGTCATAATGACGAGGAAATTGTTACACCAAGTGATCCTGATGATTATAACGGTTAATTAGTTTAAATCCTAATAATATTGTTGATTATTCACCTATTCAAAGGAAGTGGATTTGACTAGAGATACCATAGTTTTAGATGGTATAGTATATCATTGTGATTACGAAGTGATGATGGTTTTTAGAGGAAAGAGTTTATCCTGAGACTAGGGTTTTAGAGTCTATCGATTCGGAAACAATAGTCTCTTGAGATTATACAAATGTAGAACCACCTAATTTCAACCTAGAAGAAATAAAATACCATTTTCCTAAATCGATAATTTAGAAATTAAGGAAATTGTGACTAGTTTATCCAAGGATATTGACAACTCTAGGTTTGGGGGTGAACATCATTCTCCCCGTGGTTTACCTTCGACTCTTACAAAGGTCCCTAATTTGGGACTTAACATATGTGCCTCTACCAGCTTAAGAGACTATCTTCATGCACGCTTTCCTGAACCTAGTTATGTCCAGAATAAAACTCAGTTGATAGAAACCCATCCTCTGGTTGATGTGGTACATCCGGTCTATGATACCATAATTGACTTTGTTGTCCCACCAAGATTTTATTTACCAAATGTGGGAGTATCTCAATTTGAAATGTGTCAGTATATAGTTTTTAGAACTAAACCTAATTATTTTAGGAAATTAGAATCGCCGACACATTTCCTTGAAAATGGCCACCACTTTCAATATGGTCAACTATGTAAGTCAAATCTAATTGACTTAGACGATCCTCAATTATTCGAGTTATTATTATGTGCTTCTAAATTTTTCCAGACCTTAGAACGATATTTCGTATCTTACTTATGAGGAGGTGCAGCCCAAGAAAATATTTTATTTAGACCCCTTTATAGAACTGAACTGAACCACAACTAGATGTAGTTGTCTTAAACAAGAAACTAGGCAAGGGTGTGCTATGTTTATTCTTGGTTTGTTGCAGTTTCCTTTTATCTGTGTTAACACTTTTTGATGCAGATGATCCACAGTTGTTTCGATTATTGCTTTATGATATGAAGTGATTAATTCTTTCTTATGTCTGGCTTGAAGGCGTTAAACTTAGCACTTCTTGGGAGGTAACCCATGCTCAAGCAACACGGTAATATCTTTCCTTATCTCTTTTGCTTCAAATGGTAACAGTTTCTCCTTGTTCATGCTTTTAATTTTATCTTTAGAACATTGAGGACAATGTTAGATTTAAGTTTGGGGGTATGGGAGAAACTTTTTAGTTGCATTGTTAAACTCCAGAGCTTAGAAATTTATGCTTATTAAGGATGGCACTAACCAATCTAAGTGGATGGAAGCATTTTGGTTGTAGGAGTTGAGGAACCAATCTGATTAGATGGAAACATCTAAAGAGTCTATTCATAAAAGCACAGAGCTCAGTTGTTAGAAATAACATGGTAGTTTCGCCATATCTCGTTGAGTCCTTTTCACTTCTGTTTTTATTTTGTTTTCTTTTTAAAGTATGTTTCTCTAAGTGATTAGGTGGGGCTCACGATTCAAGTTGTTACCACTGCTAGGGTGAAATAGAGTGATTGAGTTACTAAAAAAAAAAAAAAAAATGAAAAAAGACCAGACCAAATAGACCAAACGGAATAATACTCAAAAATAAGAAAAAATTAACACTTGGGAATAGCAATATGTGTGTGTTTTCCCTGTCTCCGTCGCCTAAACAAGCGTGGAACGCGGGATCCATGGGAACTATCATGTAATCTGTGACAAGAAGCATGCGCTTAGATCCAAAAAGATCAAATCATGCGATTAAAAAAAAAAAAAAAAAAAAAAAAAAAAAAAAAGTTAAAAGTTAAATGTTAAATGTTAATGTTCAGTGAATAAATCGACCGCTGGTTCCCTTGTATATGCCAGCTGTGTTGATATTAGTCAGACCAGTGACTCAGTCCATTAGGATAGGTTCATTTTGGCGGAGGCCTTGAGACCAGAGATATGAGAAACATCGTTCACTTAGTCAACATCAAAACCATCTATGTTTTTACATATCCATCTCTTAATCTATCCATGTGATTTGTTGACTCCGGATATTGATGTCCATAGTGCGACTATCTGAGTAGAGCTCTGTCACTTATATATGAATTTTAGTATGCTTGAGTGCAAACTCGTGTACAGCAATTGGAATTTCGCATCAGGGTACTTCCTCCTGTAGTCAATAAGTATGCCAACCAAGGAGATTCTTTAGTGCCTTCCAAGGTTTTGCGTAGATAGTTAGGGTGCAGGTAAAAAGGTTTTGTGGGTATATCTCTTGTAAACCCTCCGAGACTATAACTCGGCCACTAGGGCCACCCTAGGGGTTTAAAGGCTTATTGCATACGCTAAATGCAATCGATGATGCCTGCGACAGTGAGTTAGGATTTTATTTTTGGTTTGCTCGGGACTAGCAAATAATAAGTTTGGGGGTATTTGATAGACGCATTTATGTGTCTATATTAGTCTCAATTCTCTGTAATGTTAGTATTCGATTTTGCGCTTATTTTGGTATTTTATGTCTTTGTAGGTATTTTTGGAGAAATAAGCTTTTGCGGGAAAATTGGCTCGAAAAGTGGTATTTGCGCTCGTGGGAGAAAATTACTATTCGGACCCCTCATTTGGATAAGGGGCGCTTCAATTACTAAGGGTATTCCACTGATAAGGGGTACCACTAATTGCTATTACACCTCATGGCTATTTGCACCCCGAGAAATTATTGTTTCCGCCCTAATTGCTAAAGGGACTCCCTTTGTCGGATAGGGGAGGTCATCCCCTTCATTTGAATTAAGAAAATTGGCGGGAAAAGTCATTCTTTCACTGGGCGGAGTTTGGATTCGAGTTTTGGAGGTCTTCAAGAGATTCAATCGCCAAATAAGGTTGGGCTGGACTTGATTTAGCATAACGGGGGTCGCTGTGATTGATTAGACCCAACCAATTGGGTGGATAAGTAGGAAAAGCAAAAACAGGGGGGCGGGGAAGAATATCCGATGGTCAGCGTGAATTCCAGGCAAGATTTTGACGTGATTTTGAAGAGTTAAACACGGATTGTGTTGTTACCTGATTAACAGGGATAATGACGTGTTTTGGAGCTAAGGAAAAGGAATGAAATCTTCTTATATTCGGTATTATCTAAAACAGGGAAGTAAATAAACTCGCGACTTGCCGTGGAAGAAAAGAGAAGATTTCTCGGTGATTTGATCACTTGTTTGATATAAATAGGGTGGTACGAGTCCTAGAGAGGATAACGGAGAGTTTGGGGAAGTCTGGAGGCATAAAATCAGGCTACAGAGCCGAGAAGAAGAAGTTGCGAGTGCATTTCACTGCTGTCTTCCTCAAGAACACCAAGAACATTGAACTATCAAAAGCCGTCGCGATGGCGGTCTTAAAAACAACGGCACAGCTCTCTCTATCGTTCTTAAAGCGATCTAAAAGAAAGGACCCTCGGTGACGGTCTTATAATACGAAAACCATTGTAAGCTATTTATATTTTTATCAATACAATGATTAATGAATTCTTCTTCAATTTTTGCTCCATGAGTAGCTAAATCTATTCTCTAGGGTTTTGGAGGAAACTATTTTTGATGGGTAATATTTAGTAATTAATTTCTTTGGCATATTTACTCCAAAAATTGTGTTTTAATTTATCTAAAAATTCTCTCTTCTTTACATGCTTCGTGAAAACTGTTTTGGGTAGTTTCTAGTTCTTTTATAAGCGAAGGAGGATTAGGCCTTAGAATAGCGGCGAAAGTCATAAAAAAGAAAGAGCATGTATTGTTATATCTTCCAAAGCATGAGATTTAGTTCGAAAATTGTTTTGAGTAAAATCAGAGTATTATGTCAAAGTTTTATTTATTGAGTTTACCATCATTAGAAGTAGTGAAATCCAAAGCCCTAGACTCATCTCTCCTTCATAACAAAATCAATTGTAATTAGTTTGTGTTAGTATTTTTTTATTAATCAAAAACCAAATCTTAAAAAAAAAAAGTCCGAGCGAACGATACTCTTATACTTACCACTTGTAAAACTACATCAAGAAGCAACAACAACAATTCGGTGAATCACAACATCATCTTCGCATCTTGATTGGTAAGAAGAGATTTTGGTAACTATAATTGATTTTTGTAATGATTTCAAAAAATTGAAACACTGGAGTTTTATCTCATGAAGGTTGCCTATCCACGTCCCTATCTTAGGTTAAAATTCCACCTCCACCTATCTCATGAGTTCTCTCTTCCTGAATCTATATCCAAACCCTAATCTTCTCTCTATCTTCGAGTTTCTTAGCTAGGAAACGAATTAAAACGATAGGGGGATTGTCGAAGGGCTAATGAATTTGATCGATAGGGTTGCGCTTGATTTCAGAAGTGTAGGAAGTTATATATATTCAAATCAAACTCAAATTAAAACGAATATTTCCTGAAAACTATGTTGCCCTAATTTTAAATCACCTAACACTATGGGGTTGAATCCATAAACTATTTGATCATATAGTGGGATATGGGTTTTACCATCACTGTATTCTTCTCTAGGTCTAAAGGTCAATATTATCAGAGAATAAGATGAAGTTGTGGTAGTTATGGAGACCCAATGTTGATTTGAAGATTAGGTATTTTGATTTACCTTGATTTTTCCGATATATTAAGGATTTTGAATCGGATTTTTATTGCGAATGTTGATACAAAATTTAAATGATTATGAATTCTTGGTTTTGTTATATGTTACTGATGATACAAATCACATCACCTTAGAATGACTCTATGATTTTTTTGTTGAAACCAATGTGGGTTTTCAATATAACCAATGTTAATTATAGGTCCATATCTTTTTTGTTGATAGTTGGGTTCGTGTTATAAGCTTTGCATATTTGTATTCGATTTTGATGATTTTTTCCTCTCGTTTCATGAAAATTACAAGATGGATGCCCAGATGAATTTGAAACAACCATTTAACTAAAGCGGGTTTGTGTTTATACGCCTAATCTTTGGCTACTTGAGAAGAGTTTGTGATTAGGTATATCAATACTAACCCACTTTAAGTTAGGGAAATAACAAGGATTGATTGTTACTCTAGTTTTCTTGGCTTGGGTGGTCCTGGATCACACATCAATTTGACGTTCTCTATAATGATGTTTGTAGTCAGTATGCAATGTAAATTGATGCCTAATTGTTGATGCCATGTTTCATAATGATGTTGTAGTCGAGTATGCAATGTAAATCATCAATACTTTTCAGTTATGGTGCACAAGACGCAAAGCTCAAGTACAAGGTAACCTATAACTATTTATTTCTTATTGCATATCTCATTTGGACGTGATAGTATATTCGTCTATGATAAGGTATGATTTGTGTGTTTTGTCCAGTCTCAGTGTCGTTTTTGTTTTCTTGACTGCAAAAAAAAAAAAAAAAAAAAAAAGATTCTCGTTACTCCTAAGTTAACCTTATTTAAGATTTAAGATCGGAGAACATAGAGAACTGAAAACATCTTTGTTCCCACTGCTTGAACTTACGGGTTCATTAAACATGGAATTGGAAGTCGTACATAGTTACCAACCGCATCGGATGTTGTTGTCATTGAAGCAAGGGGTGATTGCATTGTCACGTAAACAACTAATGGGGTGATGCACGGCGAACTTCACCCATCTTCCTTATGCATCATCTTGGAGTAGTGAGGCAAGCACAATTTTGTTTAGTGAAAGTTAACCAACGAGAGTCGTTGATATGCATTTAACTTATTATTATTAGAGTATTCGGCTTACCTTATTGATGAAATTACCTTATGTTTATTAGAATTGTTGTTAAAGTGATTGATATATATATATATTTAATGATTGGCAACGTTTGTATAATTGGGGGAATATATTTGGCTAGAATGTTAGGTTTAAAATGGACACATTTTGTTATAGGTCGAGATTAGGGCTTACTTGCCTCTTCTTAATCATCTCATAAGCATTCGTAGATACGTGGTTTGAGTTTCACCCACTGTACTCAGAAAAAATGATTCGGCACATACACAATTATGAAACATGTCGTGTAGGCTGTCACATAGAGATGTTTAGTAACCTCATCGATTAAGCCCATTATTCCTATGGTAGAATAAATCTGTTTGTTTCATTGTTGTGGTAATATTACTCTATAATACCTGAAACCCAAATCAAGGTTCTGTTGATCTTTACATCATCAGGTAATCAAAATTCTTGCTTTTTCTAATTTACGGGGTTCTATTATTAGTTGAATCAGTGTGATTATAATTTTGTAATCTTTACGTGATTTGGTGTATATATAGTTTCGTATGAAAACCATAGTCATTTGACTAACATATCCTTTCACTGTGTTCAGCTCTTTGTGGATTTATATTAGTATAATTTAGATGTACATTATACATTGACTCTGTCTCCTGTTCAGCTCTTAGGTCCTGTAGTTGTCTCCATACTTCAAGAAGCAATGAACAGTTGTATTAGTTTTATTTTTTATTAGGGTTGATACCATTTAAAAGGGTTGAATGGTTGTTCAGCTTCAGAAACTCTGATCACTCCTGGAACACGCAAAACTCCAGTTTTGTAGGAAGGATTTGAATTTTTATGTATGGTTGATTATGATGAACACATTAGTTTTCTTTTTTATTAGGGTTGATACCATTTAAAAGGGTTTGTGTACTAGCCTTCCTCATATTGTATAAATTGAAGTGTTTTCTTATTATTCTTAAGTTGTTTTGTTGGGAACACTGAACCTATCATTGTGTACATTATGTAGGACTTGCCATTCTTTGAGTTGTATTCCTCTGCATCCAATCATAAGGTAAATATTTGTGGACTCTCATATATGGTATAGATAGAAATCTATTTAAGAATAACATTTCACTATTATGGACTCTCATTATGGTACAAATACAAATCTGTTTAGGAACAGACTATAAATCTTTTACCACAATATATTCGCATAAAGTGGTCAAGTCTATATATTCTTCCTTACTTTTTATTTCTTTGCGTTACTGTTTGCTTTCCTCCAAGTGTTCAAGGCAGATACGGCATCAAAAGATAATTTTCTTAATCTTGATGATAATAGGACGATAAGGAAACAGAAACGTCGTGCAAGAGAAGCTCAATAAAAGCATTCAGGAGCATCCAAATCTATTTGTGTTGACTCCCCAAGCTAATGTATTATTTTGTTGTCAACAAACGGTTAGCTACATATCCATATATTATTATATGCATCAAATAAATATTTACTTGATTACTTGGATGATTGTTTGAACTGTTAGGAATCTGGATTAACTTCCCAGTGATCACCCTACAATAAGGAAGCACATCAGTTAATGGAGGAAGACTAACGTCTAACACAACAGGAAAGTGAGATTCGAGGGAGAAAACCCAAGTAACAAGTTTAATCCTTCAACTTATGGTCAAATTCCTTAATAGTCTGCCTGACGTACTGAGTAACCAGGTTAGGTGAGCTGCTGCGAAGAAAGTTTTTCAGGTGCGGGAAATTGATGGCCGCGAAAAAAAAGTGCAAGTAGGACTTTGAAGTGGTGTTACAAGCATTCTTCAATCAACCATATCTACATCCATGGTATTTGCCTTGTTCTTTGTTTTTTTGGTAACTATCATCTACAGCCAGTTATCTATTCCCAGATGCATTGAGATTAACATTAACCTTCAAATAATATGATTGAAATTATATTAGACTCGAAGAACAAAGCTCAAATAGCAAGTCGTGCAAGAGAAGGTCTGCAAAAAACAATTATGCCTGCTCAAGGAGTACATAATACAAAACATTCAAAAATTAGATTTCCTATTGTTGTGGTCCATACTCAATTATTAGCTTTCATGTTATGAACAATATTTGCTTACATTTATACAGTTCCCTGCCTAGATGGACACATGCGTCTTACCTGCAAAGTTCATATAATGATACTAACTTGGGTGATGTGGTAATCTTTTGTCATTTCCACAAAATGATGATGCAGCCATCATTCAGTTAAATGTATGTATCCGCTGTATTTACTCCGTTCTGTAAGTATCACCATTTTTTCGCCAAATTCTTTATTGTGACCTTAAATAATTGGTTTGCAGTTATATTCGAATCAAAGATCTGAAGTTTGGATAGCACGTGGTTCAAGAGAAGATCTGCAAAAAGGAATTGTGCCTGCTCAGAAAGTACCAAACACATGCACACAAATTTAATATTTTATATTGTGTGTGCACTGAGAGTGTTTGATCACTGGAGCAACATGAAAGATCGGGGTTGAAAAGGATATACCAAGAATGACCGCTAAAATTATAGCAAAGACAAGCTTTCTGAATAAATTTGTTAATGACAAGAACAGACAAAAACTACTTGAGAAACTGCGCAATTAGCAGTTCAATTCTTAGTTGAGGTGTACAACGTTACCCAGGTAAAAAATGGCTGCTCCATCCACTGTTCACCTCAATTTTATGTCAGAAGCTTGTTTATCTGTGCATCCTGGAATTTGAAGTACTATAATATCTTAGTTGAGAGATTTTTTTGTGGGTGGTACGATAAAAAGTAACTTAAGATCATTTTTTTCCATTTTCTTTTCTCGAAATTTTGGTTAGTTCTGTTAATGTTGAAATGAAATTTGAGCTACAACTTCTAAACTCTTTCAACCACTGGGAAGAACATTGTCGTAATGCAAGCTCAAAATGTTGACTATGTTGAAATTGTCTATTTTTCCTTTTAGATTTTTTCGTGCTATATTGTTGTAAAGCCCAACTTTCACAAAAGCCTATAGTGAGCAGTACTTCAAAGATGTTGGTGAAGTTGTTAATGTTCAATTTGGAACATTTCAAGGGGCATGTTATTGTGAGTTTACAAACTGTAATTTTTACATGTAATTTTATCATGTAAGGATTTTAGTTTCCTATCTTGAAAAGTATTCATCTTTACCCCATCACATAACCCAACATGTGAACCATACTTGACTACAATGGTATGATATCTTGCCATACATACGATCAAAGAAACTATATTTATTCTTGAAGCTTTAAGATTTTTAAGTTTCATTTGGTTGAAGTGTTTGATGAATGGCCTGAATCAGTTTTGAGTTTAGTTATTGATTTCCTCAAATGTGTATATTGTATGAGCAGTGACGAGTTTTCAGTGAGTTTTACCTGGAAAATTTAAGTAGAATATGCTCTAAGGTTTGACAAGAAGATACATAATTGACTAAAGAATACCGAATAGAAAACGAGTGTTGGTCATGTTTGTTGAAACATTGCAGTTAAGTACCTTTGCATTATTCTGAGAAGGAGATGAAGAAAATGGGAACTTCAAAGAATTATTAGCTGATTTAGTTTGTTTAGCCGATAAAAGAGATAAATGGTAAGATTAATGAGAACATATCTACTTGAAGTTGTGATTGTTTTAAAACGCCCAGGCTACGACGTGGTCGGGCCACATATATTTTGTATGCGGCCATTCTTTATTTTTTGACACCTATCTAACTAAAAACCTGCTCCCTCCAAATCCCTCAACCGTTCAAAAAAGAAAACGAGATAAAACGATTTATGTAATAAACCTGGTTTTGATTTTTCTCCTACTTTATATGACGTGTCAACATTTAAAGAAGGGCCACATACTTGAAGTATGGGGCCCGACCACATCGTAGCTGCACCGGTTTTAAAATAACTGACCACATATATAATCGAGCACAGAAGAACTGATTCTTCTCGGTGATAAAGATGTGAGAAAAAAAATGTCCATTAATATAGGTTACTGTTATACGTCACTTAAAAAGCATTTAAAAGGTTTCGACTAATTTTAATGTTAACCAATACACAAATAAAAGATAAGATTAAACTGGAGGTTAAGATTATTTTAAAATAACTGACCATGTAATCATGCACAAAATAATTAGTTCTTCTCGGTGATAAGGATGTGCGAAATAGAATGACCATCAATATTGGCTACTGTTATTTGTTACTTAAAAGGCCATGGTCGGGATCATAAGTTCCGATTAATTTGACCCGGCCAACAAAACACTGGTTCCAAAGTCTCGACTAACTTATACGCTCACGGATAGTTTTAATGTTAGCCCATAAACAAATAAATTGTAAGATTAATGGAGAATCGATTTGTTGGAAGTTGAGACTGTTTTAAAATAACTGACTACGTAATTAATCGAGCACATAAGATTTTATTCTTCTCGGTGATAAAGATGTGCGAAAAAGAATGACCATCAATACAGGATATTGTTATTCGTTACTCCAAAAGAATTTAAAAGGCAACGGCTATTTTGACCCGGTCACCAAAACACCGTGTGGTCGCAAGTCCCATGAACTTATAGGCTCACGACTAATTTTAATGTTGGGACTATGATTGTTTCTAGATTTTCTAATCTAGAGTCGGCAACCAGGTCCAGGCTAATTTGACCTAACCAACAAAACATCGGAGTGGTAGGCCCTAACTATTTTGAAGATGTAGAATCTAATGATGCTAATATATCGGCAAAGATGATATGCCGATAATAAAGACAAGGGTTAACATCCATAAAAAAAAAAGTTGTAGAAACGAACCGTGAGACAAAAAGATTCAAAAAGGTTGAGCCCACCATAGGCTTTGGTTCATCCGATCCGATAGCCCATCTTTTGAATTGAACAAAGATGACTGAATAATTCAATTTATGAAGGTAATAAAAATAAAATGTTTTTGGTAAAGTAGTAGCACATGTGTTACGATTGATTTCAAAACCGTGGTTTGCCTCATATGCAGGCTCTTTTATTCTTGGATGGTTGGAAAACCTTCGTACATTGGAATAAGTTGAGAAATTTATCTCGTCTCAAAATTCCGAGACGAAAAAACTAACCCTTAATTTGAGAATATAAGAAATACATGTTACACACGGTATGTAGTTCGGATTCAAGGTGTATCGAGAGATAAAAAGTACAATAGAGGATATCCAAAGAAATATGCTTTGACAATACAACCATGGACGAAGGTAGGTGGGTACCTAATCTATCGCCTATGCGAAGAAGGAAGGAAGGTGATCATCCACAAGGGATACATAACAAACAATACATATGCTGTTCCGCACAATCCATATTTGTCCAAAATATGGCACTGATTTTATTTCATCTTTTTACAACCAATATTTCATTTTGTACACAACAAAAGTGGCATTACGACACCTTTTTCAAGTATGCAAATAAGAATTTTGGGAAGTAATTAATATAGGTGAATCTGAGTTGCAATGAAAACCTAAAAAAGAATTCCTATATAAAATCACAGGCATCATATGTTCAAACATACTAGAAAGTATGGGACGATCCAAAATATCTGAAAGAAAGGATTATTGCAACACAAAGAACCGAAAATGAATATAAGATCATCTTACGCCTGATATCACTTATACCGAGATACTAAAGCATATATACCAAGAGACTAAAAATAATTGAATGGATTCAAACAATAATGAACCTACAACGACTTATAGCAACAAAAAGTTTTATAACTCTCAATGAATTCTAAAACATCTCAAATATCTAGGATTTTGAAGCCATGGAATCCGCTAAAAGTTGGTGCACCAATGATGTAGTTGAAAAAGAATACAATGAATGACTTGATGAAGCTACTAGGGTTTCGATAATGATTTGGAGAAGACAAAAACTTGAAGATGAAATATTAACAAGGAAAAAAAGATAAGAGTGATAAACATAAACACTTTAAAAACTTGATAATTTTAATTGTTAAAAAATTTGTATAAACGTGCGAATGCTCGAGAAAAATTCTAAGCATTCAAATTAGTTTCTTATACTATATTTGGTGATTAATTGGAATAATAAGTAACAATATGTTGAATCTTCTCTTCCAAATTAAATAGGCTCACTATGTACTAAACTATTGTTGAAAGTGTAAAAGTGTACGTCAATATTATTTATTATTGAATTGGCAAACCTTAAACTTATAACCGTGGATAAAAAAGAAATACACCAGCATGAAAGTTTGAGCCAGGGACGTAGTCCAGGTGAATCCTAGAGAGAAAGGAAAAGACAATCATCACTCAGAGTAACTAAAATTTATGTCAAGGATCAAGAGATCATGGAAGGTGATGGTGATGCTGAGAAAGAACAAGAATGCACTACATAGCAAAAGAAATAGAAAACACTTCTTGCGGGACTCCCTTAGGTCCTTAATCAATAGACAAAATATTCCAATGACAAAGACGAACTGGAGAACTTCTTGAAGGAACTTGAGCAACAAAATAACATCGAGAGTTGGGGATGATTTAAATATTTTAAGTCATCTGAGTCTAATTTTTTTTTGTCTAGAAATGAATTCAAAGCGAAAAAAGTGTGAAGGATCGAAACAAGAGCATGAGCTAGAAAAATTCAAATAATATAAAAAATGACTAAACATCATAATTTTCTTAACATTTAAGATATGAAAAATAATTAGTCAATAGAATTATACAGAACTTTAGTTGGTAGCCTAGCAACAAGCTGAGCACCAACCCCCTTTTGAATAGCGACACCAAAAGTTAATACATTTTTTTTTCTAGTTTTAGATGTTGCATGATTTGATCAGGTTAAGTATGACGATAAGTGTCATTGCAGCATTGACATCTTACTTTCACACACATATCCGAAAGATACTTGAGGATTATTTGAAGAATGGAGCTTTCATTGAAGATAACGAAGACATCCGTGATTAATCACTCAAGGAAATCAACAAGGGTATGATTGGAAGATCAGATCATTGAAAGGGTGTGTACACAACAAGCATATGTCAGTCTTTTCCCAAGAGGTGGGTCCAGAAAAATTTACAAGTACATGACATCACCCCATGAAAATATGGATAAACTAAAATCAAAACCGAACACAAGGTTACGTCAATTCAAACAACGTCCAAAATAGAAAATACGAAACCTTCATAGACGAAATCCAGACTCGAGAATAAGTACACCTATGCAAGAATAATAGAATACATAAAGAGAGAAGATTGAAATTCATGGACGCGTCAAAGACATATCCATTCACTTTTGAGAGTTTTTTTTTTTTTAATGGAATGTAATTGTTTTGTTATTTTCATCATTTATTCACAAGGTATGCTATAACTCAAGCTTATATTTTTCATATTATCGTATGATTCACTAGATTTTTGGCTGTGTCAAAAGACATTGACAACTGCTTAACCATCTTCAATAGCTTTTGCATTATTTATCTTATTATTGTTTTGGTTATTTGAATTCTTATTCAAATAAGATCGTTTTTCTCTTCATATAATATAGATTTTCTGGATTGATTTTTTTTTAAAAAAATAGACTTAATGCTTTCAAAATAATGGGAAGAAATACTAGATTTTTTTTTGCAAATACTAGAATTGTTCATTAGTTCATTTCAAGTAAATAATTAGAATTTGGTTAGACGGTTCCATATGTATTCAGATCACGCGTCGATGAAAACACCCCACATCATCTGCATAAGTCACTTTATAATTTGACTACCATTAACATTGAAAATTAATGTTCATATTTAATCAACGGTCATCATTTAATTACATTAGAATCAACGAATAAAAAAATTCATCAAGAAAATTTTTTTAGGTAATCATTTATGATAATACCTAGAAAACATAAACTGGATTATATTAATTAATGATATATACACGGATAACAGAAGCATATTAATGATGTTTTAAAGCATTTTTATGGAACATTTATACCAAGCTAAAAACCCTATGTTGAATATTGAAACCTACATGACGCATCTAAGGGACTGGCAAAGTTCTGAAAAGGGAAATAGTTCTTGAAGATACAAAGTAAATAACTTTTCTTCAAAAGATATATTATGTCTGAAATACATACTGAGGCGCTTAATAAATTGATGATTAATCTTATATTATTCTTAAAACATGGGGTTGATATGAAGGTCATCACTCTACGGGGGGGAATGGTGCAAATTCATAGGGTGTTGTAAAGGAACATACCAATACTCCAATAATTGTTATTATAATCTATACTGATTTGTAAGCGAGTTTCAAGGTTAATTGTCTGATTCTAATTAACCACAACATGAGATGAAATTAGCATTTATTTGTTCACCTTACTCAACATTATACCTTGCAACAGGTGCACTTATTGCACCATACCACCAGTGCCTCTAGAGTGTTGATCAATCTGGATATACCAGAAGTCAATGAATTCAAGAAAAATAAGACCTAAATGTAAGTGCGCAAAATAAAAATAAGATTATATGACATTAATTATGTGTTTTCTTTTTTATCACAGTCATTTATTATGTGCTAAAACTACTAAATTTATTCACGCAAGCCTAAATCTGGAGACAACGGGATCACAATAACTATCTCACCACAACCCGATGACCCCAAGGAAAATTGGAAGACTATATAGGAAGCAACCACATGATACAGTACAGTGAGAATATGATTGTTTGATTGTTTTATTTTTACCTCCTATTGTTAAACAAATTTAAATGTCTGATGCTTCGAGTAACTGACGGGGTAAATCATTCACCTGAGAGGCAATGGTATTACATAGCATGCAACAGATGTAGTAAAAAGGTTCAGTACGACGAGAACGAAGAACCTTAGTGTAGCAAGTGCAAAAATAAATTTGAAGAGGGCATACCATGGTGAGAATGAAGGACGTTTTTTTTTTAAATTTGAAGATGTAGTTTTTATCATTGTGTATTTTCCAGTAGAAGTCAATTATGATTAAAAGATAAGGAAAGTCTATGTTTTAGGTTATACTTTGCGATTTCTTCATTTGTTTTCTAAATTTTGATTTGAGATCATATTAATGTTAACACATTCAACGGTGCAAGTAATGTGATATGATAACTTATTTTGTGGGGTTATACATGCAATCATAACTAATATTATTCATCCCGTGTGGCCTCATACTAATCAGAGGTTGAACCGGGGGGGCCGTAAGGCACCGGTGATACCTAGTCAATCCATGAAAATCTGGAGAAGTTGAAGTCAAAACAGAAACACATGCTATATCAATTAAAATAATATATACAAAGGATATACAGTTCACGACGTAGAAAATTTTGGACTAGAAAAAGAATGCAACCGTACAAGAATAATGCAATGCCCAAAGAGGGAGCTTGGATGGGTCAAAGACATATTCATTCACTTTTAGGAGTAGTTTTAATTGATCTAAGTTATGTATGATATAAGCACTGTCGTTGATAAGGAGTTCGAGAGATGACAAATAATTTTTCAAAAATTTAAGTACTAGGAAACTTCTTGTTAGAATATATTCTTTTGTTCGAGAAGGATAACTAGGGTTTCGTATAAAAAATATTATGATTACACATGTTATTTCCAACGATTTTCATCTTGCATGTTTTAGATTTATTTATTTATTTTTTTTTTTTAAAGGAAAACTACCCATGGCAAAGGCACACTTTGGGTAGTGAAATTTATTAAAAATCGAAAGAAAAGAAAGAGGGGGACTAGGCCTTACCTCACTACAAGAAAGGAAGAAAGAAAGCAAAGAACTAAAATAAAACAAAATTACATATTTCAAAGCGGTAAGCCGGGAGAATAGAATTATCAATGAGAAGATTCCGCCTTATGAAGTTTGGAGGATCAATCCACCACAAGAAGCAATCGTCGCACCATGCTTGGCTAAAGGTCTGCCACCGAGTTGCCTTCACGGTAAATATGAGTGCACACAAAATGAATAGAAGAAACAAAGTTTAAGCAATTGTTCCAGTGAGTATAAAGAGGCCAGGGGAACCAAATTTGGGTTTTGATGGCCTATAATACGAAAGTAGAATCGCACTCAAGCCGAGACGCCAATTCTTTTGGAGCTGGCTATTCGAATAACATGAATCGTGCACCCGAGTTCGGCGACGCAGGTTGTTAAAACCCAGACTTTGAGCTAGGCAACCTTTAACAAACCATTGGAGTCACGAAAGTCACCCCACAACCGGAAGGGCCTGGATTGCCCAAAGAGCATCATCAATGTTAGCCTTAATCCATCCTTGTTGTGGCGGACACCATTTAACCATTATGGATTTATTTATTTAAATTCTAGAGTTTTTGGAAGATGAACTTACGAAAGATTTAATCATTATTTGTTTAATATATTTCAAAGTTTTATGAGATATATGTGTCTTATGATTTATGTGAATGAATTGAACTGATATCTCATACATGCTCAAAAGTTGAATGTATTATGTTTTATGAACTAAAAATAGGACAAAGTTTGTGAGAACGCCGCAGTATTGATCTACTTGGTCACACTTTTGTGAAATTACTGCACTATCAACTCCGTAAGATTTTATTATGTTGAGTCATACCGATTAAAATTATCTATTTGTTCGTAACTGGCGTTGAGATTAATTTATGTCGATGTTCGGGATACAAATCCATGTGATTTGTTATGCCCGACAAAATCCTTCTTTTTTATTAAAGTAAGGTCACTCATGTTGTTCTCTTGGGAATAACATCAAATGGGGGAAAATTCTTAATTGAACTTTTGTTTAATTGTTATATCTTTGTGGGGTGAGTGGATGTGGAATTTAGATGGGATGCTTGTATCTTAAATCTCCTAGATAAACGCTAAGTATTTTATACTCTGTGATATCATCTAAACAAAAGTTGATATGTGTTTCTTTTAAGTCTTGAAATATCTTTTGATTGAATTCATTACGATCCCATAGTTTTCGTACCTTAGAGGGAGAATTAATTAGTAGTTTCGTACTACATACATATGGTTTACGGATTATTATGTAAGGGGGAGTGAATCAATATCTATAGATGTTTGATTAATGAGGATAAACATATCACCGTAGTATTACTTTGAGGTTGTGATACAATTAAACTTTGGAGAAGATAATAATACTATGTTTCTATCTAACGACGATTGAGAGTATTTGTTTTCAAAGTTGTTATCGCTACGGATCTTAAACAACCACGATGCTGAGTTGAACATGTTCAGAATCATTGCAACTTGAAGTAACTAAGAATTCAAGGAGTTGAAGAACCAAAGAAATCAAGCAAGATGGATTATGGAGTTTTCAAGCTTTATTTTGTAATCCAGATGTATTAATAGTTTTAAAACTAAAATTGACAAAGGGGGAGATTGTTAGAGCATTGCTTGGTCGAACTCACAAGTGTTGCTATCTCAAGATTGTTGTCAAATTTAGTTGTAAAAATTGTATCGTAATTTCTAGTCTACAATTAGTCAAGTCTCGGACTAGGATAGAAATGTGTAGTTGAGAATCGAATATCACTGCGTTCTACCGTTTGAAAGCGAAGATCAACATGAGCTTTGGAGAACTTCAAAATCAAAGGTAAGTGAAGACTATTTGTCAAGTTTTCACTTTCTATATTTGAGACATTGTCGCATGACTAAATTAGACAGTCATGCATAATAGAAATTTCGAGTCAAGTTTATCTTGAAGATTGTTCTCGAAATATGACTAAGCTTAAGAACATTTGTTCATACTTGATGAATTTGGTTTAGAACAATTTATTGTTTGTAACATAATTATGATTCAAGATTTAATCATTTGAAAATATCCTGGAACAGTGATATGTGCCATTGATGTTATTCGGAAATGTTTCTAATTGATTATTAAAGAGATATAGAACTACTGTTAATCTGGATACAGGACAGTATGCAAACCAGTTCACATACTGGGAGAACTGTTATAAGTCCAGAGCCGCATTTCATGTACCCAGTACACGTCTTTGGGGTAGCTACTGATTCGACATCGACTTTTTGGTACGCATTCCCGATATCCATACCATAAAAATCTGGCGGTGATCATGAACCCGGAAATGTACGCATACCCAATATGCAAACTGAAAAGATCATTGGTTTCAAAACCCGAAAGCAGTGCGCATATATACCTAGCATGCAAACCATAAAAGATCTGTGACCTGAACTTGTTTTTTGTCTTAAGGGTACCCATACCTGTACACATACCATGACAAAGATATTCACGAACAGGTACAATATACGTACCAGGTACACGTACTTACCCTTCTAGAATATTTTCAGATGCATCGAGAATTATTTCATGAGATAATCGGCATTAAAAAAACTCTCTAAAAACACTATCTAGACATTTTGATCATATGTGTGATTCAAAAAAGTCTTAAAGTGTTATAGGAAAATTATTAAGTTTATCAATTGGCTAGTTTAGGCTAACCTTCATGAACATGTCAATCCTAACCAGAGTGTATATTCTCTATGTTAATCAAAAGTCAAGTTTTTATCTAACGGTGATTATTGATTGCATGTTCCAAAGCTATCTTAGCTTAAACCTAAAGCAACCTTGATCTTGAAAGTCTATAAAAGGAGAACCTCAAACAATTGGGTCTTTAAATCCCTAACATTATTCTTGTGTGTCCTAGTTGTAAATCGGAGTCGCCCTCTCCTTAAAATCCTTCAAGAGTATAGCGACTAAAAAGACTTCACCTAGGGATTTGTGAAGCCACGTCCAACTATCATTATATTGATAGTTCGTGTATCCCGATCTTGTTTTGATTGGTGAGCTTGCTCCGAAACAAGATAGATAGAAATCACAAAATATCTTCATCTCGGACTTTGTGGTTTCACAAATTTCCACTTGTGAGGTGAATAATAAAATAGGCTGCTCTTCCGGGAGTCATAAGACCGAATTTTGAGTTTGCTAGACTTTGTCTATTGCACTCGATTTTCTACGTCACCTTGATCTTTGATCATAATGGGAATCACAAAATGGCTTAAATGTGAGAGGCGATTGGTTTAAAGTCTTCAATTGAGTTGGAAACAACTCTTAGGGTGTAAAGACGTCGGCTAAGGGAAACAATTACGCGGAGTCCTGCTGGGATTCAAGGGCATAAGGATGGCGACTGTAATTAGATTGATGTGACATTTTAAATCGGTCTCAACTGCATTTCGATCCAGTTACTGATAGTATGGTAGTGTCTATAACGACTTAATACAGTTTGGTGTTCCATATGGACTAGGTCCCAGGGTTTTCTGCATTTGTGGTTTACTCGTTAACAAAATTTCTGTTGTCTGTGTTATTTCATTTTTCCTCATTATATTGTTTATCTTTATAATTGAAAATATCACAGGTTTTACGTTAATCAATTAAAGTAGATATATACATCCTTGTTTGGATACGACTTGATTGATTCTTGGATATTGATCTTTGGAATCGTCAGTACTCTCACACATAACCGAGGTTCACGGACTTGCTTAGCAAACATTCCGATTATGAGAGAAAGAGATATAAGCTCCTCATATAAATCCTTGATTGAGATTCATTAAGTTGAACTCTCGGAATTGTATTCGAATTTAGTCCATACAAGTTTCCTAAGAAAAATTTGGTGGTGTATTTTGGTACCCCCACGTTTTGGAAGGTGATTCTGTGAAATCTTTTTGACTATTTAAATGGGAAACCATCGTCTTTATCCTGACGGAATCAAGCGTTAATGGAGGAAGTAAGAAGGAAGTCAGCTTTTGTTCTAATTTTTTAGGTTTTATGTTTGTCCACATAACTGCTAACACAGTGGCGGATCTTTTAGTTAAAGAGATTAAACCATTTAGGCGTAACTTAAATGGGAATTATCTTCCACCATCTTGTATTAATTCAGCTTTATCAGCAGAAAAATCTAATGCTAGGAAAGAGCTGGCTCATTCCACATTACTAACCATGTTTTAAGGGTTACTAACTCTCTAAATTAGTCTATTAATGAATTACTTATTCTATGTTCTTTGTTCTTATCGAACAGAAACCCAACCTCAACTCTTTCCTCTTCATTAATCGAACAACACAGAAAAGTCGCCATGGAAATCAAATTAATTCTCAGGAGTTTAATTGAAGATTGCATGTAGGATTTCAGATAATTCCTTGTTTCTTCTGTGTTTCGTTGTTTTGAAGAGTGGATCAAGGTTTACTTGTTGGTTTTGTTTTGGGGGTTTTCTTGTAATTCTTTCGATTTGAGGAAGTGGGTTCTTTGAAGATTGAAGACAGGATTGCAGAAGGGGGGTTTTGTTGTTTTGAACAACGATTTGCATATATTTTCTCTATAGTTTTCAGTGAAGGGTTTTGACAAATTTTTATTTGCCGTCTGAAAAGGGGTTTTAAAATCGATTGAAGGAGGTTTCGGTTAGGGTTTTGCGGTAATTTTTGATTCTCGGTTTAGAGAAGGGAGATTTCGTCGATTGCATGTGGTTTTCAATTAGGGTTTTAGCAAATTTTTACTCACGGTTTGAGGAAGAGGATTTTGTATATCTTCTCTATATTCTTCAATTAGGGATTGTTTGAGTTTGAGGAATTTTTGACTTAATTTGTTCTTGAAGAAAGTTTTGAGATTTTTGGATTAGGTTATTGGGTTTTAACTTTAGGGGTTTTTGTATTTTGGTTCTCTGTTTCTTCACCATTTGTTCACAAGGGAAGGAAGAAGAGGCGATTGCACGATTTTGTATCGATCATAGGGGAAGGTAGAAGAGAGAAAGGAAGAAGAGAGGCTCTGTTATTCTTCTGTTTTGTTTTTTAATTAGGGGAATGATGTATGGTATTTTGAGGTTTTAAATGTTTTGAAATATTAAATTCCATCCTTTATGCCTAATTGATGATCCTTGGTTGTTTTGATTTACATTGTGCTTACGGTTACCATGTCTAGTCAGGGGCAATGTTTGAGTCCCATTTCTCAGGTGACTGATTCACAATCTGCTAATAATTTTCTTCAATGTCCTTTCCAGGGATTTGATGGATGTAAGAATGATGTTAGAGGCAGGGGTTTAGTAAAAGGTTATTTTTTTAAGCATATCAATGATAGGCATTTTGCTAATGGTGCGAATTTGATAGATGCGGGGACAGAATTCAAACTAATAGTGTAGTCTACACTTTATGGGAGAAAGCTCTTTCACAACTTAAGATTTGGCTATGCGTTGTGTATGCATCCTCATGCTTGGAGGAAATGTTGCAAGGTACATGAAGGTGTCATGATTAGGCCCCCTTTAATGGCGAGAGATGTGGATTTTCTCATTCACGGTATAACAAAACCACACGAAGAGGTATGTGTTTAGGTCATGAAGATATTTTTGTGGATGATGAACATAGATTGCCAAGCCTGGATTTTGATTTATTGGATAAAGTTTTTAGGTCTCAAACTTGTCTTGTTAGGCATATACACCTGAAGTGTATGCTTAATTTCTCTAGGGCTTTTAAACATACTATGGATCTTTGTTATTTCCAATCCTATGGATGTATCCTCTTAGGTAAAGCTGCTTCTCTTGCCCATATGTATCCTTAGAAATTATATTCCTAAATGTAGTTTTGAAGAGAAGTCCTGGGTGAGGGCGAGAAAATGCAGTTTGTTTGAATAAATAATGCTCTTACACAATGGCGAGAACAAGATGGGTGCATTAAGTTAGTTCGAAATTACTTGAAGACCATGAGTTCTTACTCAGTCATCCGTTACCTTGCAAAAAGTATAAGCGAGGAAGATGTTAATTTGCGCTTATGTAGAAGAAAATTAAGTCGGGGAACCTTTACTGCTTTGTAATTAGAGTCCTTACTTCTAGTGGTGTTGCTCCTTGTAATGAAGATACCTTGGCGGTTCTAAAAACTTAAACAGCCCAGCGTATCACCGCCCAGTAATACCTATTCACCCATTGAGTCCTTCTTTTATTGCTAATAAAGATATGGTTTTGGGTAGGATTAAGAGCTTCCTAAAGAATCTTGCTTGTGGAAGGATGGCCTTCATGCTCAGCATTTCTTAGATGCTTTGAGTGGTTATAACTCTCTTTATTGCCGATGATATTCTTGCTTCCATTACTGCTATTGTGAATCTCTGCCTGCAGAGTAAATGTCCTCCCTTACTTGGTGAGTTTATTGCAAGTGCTCCATTGACTCCATTACTTAAACACGGGAGGATATATTAAACCTATTATTGTAGGCACCATTTGGAGAGACTTTTTCCAAATGCATTGCTTCATCCGTTAGTAAAGATATGAGTGTCTATTTAGGTGATTATCAGTTTGGTGTTGGTATCCCTTGTGGTAGTAAAGCTATTTTACACTCAGTTAATCGTATTTTAAAGCAAAAGAAACAAGCAACTTAATGTCTATGTTATTAGTGGATTTTAAGAATGCTTTTAACCTTGTTGATAGAACAACAATGATCTACGAAGTGCGGCTGCAGATGCCCCACTATATCTAGGTGTGTTGAATTTTGTTGTGTGCTTCTCTCTAAGCTCTATTATGGCACGTCTACTTTGTCATCAACTCAAGGGGAGTCCAACAAGGTGATCCACTGGACCATTACTTTTTTTTGACTAGCTTCGCACACTCTTGTGAAGAAGATCGCTACACATTGTTCGTTGGACCTTCAAATGGTACCTGAACGATGGTACCATCATTGGTGATACTTTGCAAGTCTCTAAAGCTCTTGCAAATCATACCTGAAGGTTTGACACTTGGTTTTCATCTCAATCTTCATAAAATCAAAATTTTTGGCCTCTTTTGATGAAAGAGTCTACTTGAAGATGTATTTCTGCGTTGCCAGACCAATTGAAGGGTTAAACTTCTTGGAGGACCTGTCAGTTTGAATCCTCGGTTTTTGCAATGATATTGTTCTCGATCGTGTGAAGAAAACAATACACTTGATGCATGTCATTCACGATTTAGGAGACCCCAAAGTGAGTTGTTGCTAATTACGTAACTGTGCGAGTATTTCCAAATTATATTTTACTATGAGGACTACTGCACCAATGTACCTACTAAGAAGCCCAAGTAATTTTTGACACTCATCTTTTTAGTTATATGCGACCTTTGATTGTGAATGATGGACACGGATATGGTGTATTGCAAAACGGGTTCACTACTTTACCTATCCCGAGATGGTGGTCTCTGGGCATATATTCTATGGAGACACCATTCAATATTGTTATCTTGCCTCTTGCATCCAATCTAAGCGGCTTTGGGATACTATCTTGCGACATTTTGGTGTAGGTAGTGATGGTTTCAATTACTAACTTGCTTTAGACTCTTTCTTAGCGGTATGTCATCTTGATTACGCCTCTTTCAACATTGAGTTCGCGCACCCCCATCCCATGCATTTATTGTCAGCTAAGTACTTTGATATTATTCAACAAGAGATGCCAAATCTATATAACATGTCAGTTAGGGATTTAGTCTTATGGAAGTGCAATAAGTTCTCTCATGCCCAGGATTATTTGTTAGTTGTACCTATAAGTGGTCTTGGACAATGCATTGGTCCTCGACAATTTTGTGAAGTTACGTATTTATCATCTTGGTGTTCCACTCTTTGCACCTAGGAGTGTTTGTTCTTTTTCTGCAATCGAGATATGGATTTGTTTGGTGACCATGCTTTTCGCCATCACAAGGCATAGGTTCAAAGTTTAGACATGACTTGGCTCGTGATGTTTTGTTTGACATATGTTCTCGTCTTTGGCATACACGCGCAAAAAAGTGGATTTGGGTTTCTTATCAGCTGAAGGTGGTGCTTTAAGGCCTGCAAATATTCCGTTCATAATTGGGACGGTGGTCGTGATGTATGTTTAGATGTAATCGGAATTTCACCTTTCACGGGGGGTGGAGTTGATACTTCGTGGCCAGGACATGCGTATGTAATGCAGTTTCAAGGCATAGGGAACAAGTACCTTGACAAGTGTACTACACATGGTTATGGTTCGTACTCTAGCTTTCACTTACGTTGGGGGAGTTAGGAGATGAGGCAGATTGATTTCTTGAAGAGAGTGAAGAATTTTGTAAATAGTCATGATGTAAATACTAAAATTGGTGATTTTTCTTTTTGATAGATTGGAATTGTAATTCAAAGGGTGTTGGTGCCCAATTAGTTGCTAGGTTGCCGACTAGTTATTTTGTAGTAAATAATACATTTTAGAAACTTTAACATTAAATAATTTTAAAAAAAAATCTTTGTATTTTGAGGGCTCATATGAATTTAAATCTCTTAAATGAGAATAAGGGACGACCTAATTATAACAAAAGTTCAAAAGCCTTCCTAAATTGGGGCCTATGCCACGAATCGGGGCCTATAGATTACTTCATCTACCTTATACACAATGATAAGGGGTGTCTAAATTTAAAGCAAACTACCAAAATTACCCTCAAAAATATTAATATTACTAAATTACCCCATCAACTCTTAATAATAAACCTAATACTAAAATCGGTTTTCATTTCAATCTCATAAACCGATTCTTCATCTCTTCTACACCCTCTTTTTCATTTTTTGAAACCAAAAATCGACGATTATCGACGATCCAAAATCGATTAATCATTTCTTCTATAAAATGTCAAAACCATCAACAAGAATGAAGTATGCTACTAACTGAATTATTCTAGTGAAAACGATCCCGGAATTATTGAAGTGATTCGAAAGAAAACGGGAAATTAAGTGCTCGAGGGAATCCGAAGCCTCTCGTATCGCACAAGAGGAGGAAATGGGTTTAGATCGGTACTTTTCCTATCAACCCGATCCTCTAAACTAGGTTTTAATAACATGCAATCGCTTAAATCAAAATTTTGAAATGGGTTTTACAGAATCGGATTATGTTAGTGTAAAGTAAACCGATTATGTTTGAAAGCGTTTATGTTCTTGCTCACATAAACCGATTGTCTGGCGTGTGAATAGGAATCGGAGAACGTTAGTGTATAAGTAGCCCGATTCAGTTATTGGTAGGGATAACCGTTTTTACTGTAACTTTTTTTCGTTAGAATCGGATTACATATGTGTTCACAAAAAAGCGATTGTGTAGCTAGCCTTTGAATTCTAATATGCTTAATCGATAATGGACTTTTATATGAAGACCATTGCAGGAATCGGGCCACACTAGCACTAAAATCTGGTTTTATTATTATGTTAGGAATTGGACTTTATATATGTATCGTGTATACCGAGGTGTGTACCTTAACTTGGAAAAATTGTTGTTTCTCGCTTAACTCCGTATTCTAAGAGGCCAAATAAGGGCAACCCTACAAAAGCAAGTGAAAAGAAATATAAGAGGAAACATGACCTTCCTTCTCCTAAGGCTTTGGGACCTCGTCGAATAGACGGTCAAAATTTGAATGTTTCCCACCGAAGGGCCAAGGGGAGTAAAGCCAAATAGATCAGCATCAATGACCCACCACCTCCAGCGGAGCAACCAACACATGAAGAATCTGATTCTGGTACACCTACTGAACAAGAAGGTGGTGAGGAGGAGATGAATGTAGAAGAAGAAAGTCGTGGCAAGAAAGGTGTTGAAGAAGAAAAGGATGAAGATAGTCGTGGCAAGAAAGATGTTGAAGAAGAAAGTCATGGCAAAAAGGTGTTGAAGAAGAAAGTGATGAGAGTGAAAGTGATGAAGATAGTCGTGGCAAGAAAGGTGTTGAAGAAGAAAGTGATGAAGAAGAAGGTGAGGAAGAAGGTGATGAAGAAGAAAGTGAGAAGCAAGTTGATGAAGAGATAGGAGAAGTTCAAGAACAAGTCCAAGGAGGAGACTCTCAAGAACAAAGGTAAGGCAGGATGGTAAGAAGAAAGATGGTCCAAATAAGAAGAAAGGTGACCACATGCCCACCAGCCAAGATGTTTCCTCGCGGCCCTAAGGATCGCGTTTACGGGTTACCAGGTGATGGAGGACATCTGTTATGGGGGGTACAAAGACAGTTGGGCCGTCGTCGTTTGCCATACCATAGTAAGTACCTAAACCTTATGCTATATAACATAAAAAATTATTATCAGTGTAGTGTTTTGATTGTTGTCTATCGGGTTTGTTTTGTTTATAGGATCACAAGGATGCGTTCGTCTTATGAAGCTAGGAACGTCCAGTGAGTATGATGAGGAAATGGCCACTGCAATTAATAGAATCGACCGCCGAGAAGTTAGGAAGTAATCAATCTAGTCAATTCACGGAGTTGATAAATGCGGTCGAGAATTTGGACCTTGGTTACGACAAACCTCTTTGTTCCGCCTTTGCTGAGAGATATTACGGGAAAGCGGATACTTTGCATCTTCAGTTTGGCGAAATGACGATAACTCAAATGATGCGAAGTTCATTATCGGGCTAAGCATAAGAAGGTAAAGCGAAGTGAAGCATGCAATTACAAACAAGAGCTTAGTGGGACAAGATTTGCGCATTCACTAAGGATGTGTTCCAATGGGATGAGGAGAGGACCAAGTCAGAGATGCTAGTAGGCAAGTCAAAGCAGAGGATATTCCATCTATCGAGGCTGAGAGACAACTTTATGGGAACAAAGAAGCGTGCGGGAAATGTATTGACCGGGGAATGTATCATCGCCTTGGCCAATGCGTATGTCCTATACGTCTTGGGATGTGTTATCTTCCCCGACATTTCCGGTGCCCGTGTGAGCGCCAACTTTATCTAGCTATTGCAACCATTTGACAAGATTCATGAATACTCTTGGGGCACTGCCATCCTTGCACACTCTTTGAACGAGTTGAGAAAGGCTTCTAGGGATCGAAGGAACCAAATCGGAGGGAATATGGCTTTTCTGCAGGCGTGGATATATGTGCACTTCCCAATATTTGCTGAAAGGGCTTTTAAGAACAAGGAATTGGACCACCAGTATTATGGAGACAAGTACATCTACAGAAGTAAGCCGAAGAACCAAAAGAAGGGTTATTCACAATTTGAGGCGCCATTTGGACAACTTAACAACGATGGATGTTGTCTTTGATCCTTACAAGGTGAAATTGGCTAAAGGAAAGGAAAAGGAAAGAAGGTTGGGTCAAGAGAGCAAAGTAATTATTTTGGGCCTTTGTTTCACCCAAGAGGATATGTAATGTACAACTCGGCTGAGAGTCGCAAGACAATGCTTCACATTACAAAAAATCCCAAAGGAGCACAAGATGTTCAAAATCAATGAGAAAAAAACAAAATCATATGATAAATGATATTGACATTTGTTCACAAGCCTTTACCATCATGTGATTATTGGGAGACGGAGCGTTTCACGGATATCCTTTGGATGGTCCATCTCGAACAAATGATGATGTAATTCAGGTTACATGCCGTGGTACCTCAATGTTTCGCATACTCGAGTGATAGACTAGATGAGAGGCCCAAGATAGAGGACAAAGATAAGGCTCTCGAATGCAGTGCGTATTGTTACTCAATTACGGTTTTTGTTAATGTTATTAGTGCTTTTTGTTGAATGTTTTTGTTATTTAAAATGGAAACAAAGGCGAGTCCAGTACTTGATAATGGCAAGCAAAGCTACAAATCGGGAAGGGAAAAATGTTAAGGCCAATGAAAAGTTGATTGATGAATTGAAACAGTCCTCGAAGATGTAGAAGGCAGGTGCAAAGTTTGGGAGATCGAGGAGGAGGAGGGAGGAGGATGAGCCAAAGAAGAAGAGGAAAGAGCCCCAAAAAGATGTCTCAAGGTGCATCGAGCAGCGCTCAACCTGGTAACGAGGACGCTATGGACATGGTAGTGGTGGACGTAGTCGTGTTAGTAATCGTGGTCGTAAGTGGTGGGGATGTTCATGAATGAATGGTTATATTCATGTTTATGTCTTTAACTATGGATAATTATGGATTAAAAACTTATGTCTTGTCTTAAACTTATTGTCCCGAATTATGTTTGGTTATATTCTAGTTTATGAATAACTTAATCTGGTTTCTTTTGAAAATTGTTGGTGTTTGTCCAAGACGCGATAAAATAGCCAACTAAAATTGTTGGTGTTTGCAAAAAATGCGAGGATTCGGCATTTTCGGTTTAATCGGATTACATGTAACCATATGTAACCGATTCGACGGTTCCCAGAGAGGTTAAGTTTCGAGAATCGGTTTACATGTACCTTTATAAAATCCGATTGTCATGAAGAAAAATCTTGTAACTTTTGAAGCCCAGTATCGGTTTACATGTACATACATGTAACCCGATTTGTGAAGAAAACTCCTTGTAACTTTTAGCCAGAATCGGTTTACATGTACATACATGTAATCCGATTTACGTGAAGAAAACTCTCAGAATTTTAAAGCCAAGAATCGGATTACATGTGCATTACAAAGCCCATTGATGAGAGGCATATTTTATATGATATTGTAAGACAAATCGATTATGTGGACATACCTAAACTCCGATTGTTTGATTTGAATTTGAAAAAATAGTCGTTGAGTCCTTATCTATATAAAGGACAACCTCTTTCACCACTCCATATCACACACTTAGCCTAGAAAATGAAATGGGAACCGATGAAGATTTGTGTCTCGTTAAATCGTTTTGTCACGTTAGTGAACGTCCGAATGAAATCTATTCAATGTTTTGGAAGAGAGTTAAAGAGCTCTTTCACGGGCATCAAATCCCAATAACCGTAAATGGAGAGACTTGGCATTTCATTCCATTACATTAAAGGTGCAATGCAGAGTACGTAAAAGTTAGAGAAATATGGTGTATGACTATCATCCCACGAGCTCTCTAGGGAAAAAGTGAGTAATGCGATCATTTTTATGCCTATGTCAAAAGTTCACATACTAACATTTAAGAATTCATTGAATTTCAGGTCGGAACGCTTCAACGGGCTATGGAGAATCCGTAATGGGAAACTAAGTTCATTCACCACAAAGAATATATGATGTTGTCTTAGCGTGCTCGGAGGTTCGTGTGACGCATTTGATGTGTCAAATTCTAGAATTCCTATCTTGAATCCTATATATGTAGTGCGCTAATTTCTAAACTGTAATCAATATTTTGTTTATGAAAGTAAGGCATAACTGATTATAAGGACTTATGTAAGCTTAGATTCCCAAAATCGGTTTATGTGTGTATTAATTAAACTCCGATTCCGGGTTTACGTCGTCATTACGTATAAACTCAACTCAATCGGTTTACAAAAAAAATTTTATGGGTGAAAAACTATTCTGCTTGGATTTGGTAATTTGGGGTGTGGGATGAGAATGAATCTAAACCCTAAACAAATGCATCGCGGTGAGTGTTGAGATTCGAGAAATCAATCATGCAAGTCCTACCTAAACCAAAAAAGAGGCATTCCAGGACTTGTTTCGGTCACAAAGTGAAGGAGATGGGGTTGATCTTAGGAGGGAGCGAAGGTGTTGAGATTGTGAAGGTGTTGGCTTGCTTATGACTTGTGAAGGTGGTGACGCTACGATTGAGCTGCGTGCCTCCGGGTGTTTGAATACGTCTTTGTATTAACACTT
>JAJJWW010008734.1:0-82229 GCA_023531295.1 Papaver armeniacum | reverse complement strand
CTAGCACGTGATCACAATCTCACAAAAAAGAAACGAACAAGATTAATGTATCCAACCGCAACCTTGACTAAGCAAATCAAATCATGAGCCCAAACAGAAACCTTTAATAAATGATAGAGAATGAATTGATAAACCTTTAATAAATGACTAAGCAATGGATTTAGTATCGAATAGCACTAACCTGTTTCCGCCAGCAGATGATTTACTCAGATTAATTAAGAAAGCCAACTGTAGGTACACATATTTATCTCCGTCGCCACGTATACTAGCAGAACCCACGTGGAGGCCAAGTCACAAAGAGGATCGACACGTAGGGGCAACCATGGTGTCTAGATGACGTGCCATCTGTCAAGACCGACGGCCAAAGATGAAGGGACACCCAAGGCCGATAGTCCCGCGGAACACCAAAGGATCACCTTAGCCCATCACACGATGAGACACCATCAACGGCTAGGGACAGTCAGACTGACACGGATGTGACAAGAGAGGACTGACATCACCTGGCGCGGACTGTACCGCCCCAACCACTAACATTTAATGCCGCCCAGGGGGCACGTGTCGGATGACCCGCGAAGAAGACAAGGATTGATCAGCGTAATGAACTTAGGCATTATAGCATCCGCGGAGTGACGGAGAGGTCCGCGGACCAGGCACAGAGCACAAGAAGATAAGACCTCAACAACTCTATGACAGTGGGCCCACACAAGTTAGCTATATATATGTATGCCCCTTCCACTGTGGAGGGGGGGAAGAAAGAGCGAGAATTAGGAGAGAGAGAGAGAGAGAAGTAAGTATGATCATCTCCCTTTGGGAGATAATCACTCAAAGTCTTTATATAATTCTTGTAATCAATCGCATCATAGTAAGCATACCAATACCGTGGATGTAGGCCTTAGTGCCGAACCACGTAAATCACCGTCTCCTTTGTTTAGTATTCATATATCCGCATGCGGATGTATCTAATCCAGAGATCTACCACCAGGGATGTTGAAGAGATCATGACAAACCCATGGGGTTTGGAATCAATGAATCAACCTCTCCCCGCGTATCCCACGTTATATTTACACCCTGGTAAAAACATCCAACATACACTTAGATTGGTTGTGAACACAAGGATGCCTACGTCAACCCTGTGTTCACAATTTGGCGCTAGAAACAGGGACTTTGTCCCGGTAAAAAGATTTATCTTTTCCTGTGAATTTATAGCCTCTATCTCAAAAGTTTTACTTAGAATATAGACAGATCTCGGCTTGAGCTTATTTTTCACGTATTCCTATTCTTTACACTTTCAAACCACAGGTCTGAGTCTTTTACGATTTTTAACTAACAGACCTGAGTTTGAGGGCTATGTTTCGCACGCACTTACGTCCCTTATACTTTCTACCAACAGATCTGTGCATTGTGTAACCTTAAAATCAACAAATCTGTTTTAACTGATATTTCAGACAACTTCCACCAATAGATTTGGATTTTTTACAAACAACAACCCATAGACCTTATCCCGGTTAGATTCGCACCCGTCTACATTTTTCGCATTTATTTGCCAAACTAACAGCTTGGGCTTACTCATTGCCACTAGAAACCGAGTCTATGAAACCAGGTTTGAACTAACAAGTAACCCGTGGACTTTTTGCCTCGGTTTACCCCCCCGCTCTCTGTGCAGAATACTACAATGGAAAGGAACAAAGATACCGGGAAGACGAAGGCACCTTCGAAAGAGACACCTAGGACTACGCCAGTAATGACGAGGAGTAAACAAAATGGTGCGGGATTCCCAGCCAGGGACAAGACGCAGAATGGAGCGGAAAGCACATTCCTTTCAGACGCGGGCATCATTGCAATGGAAGCAAAGAAGGCCGCGGCCGCAAAAGCTACTACACCTACAGAAGGAACCTCTCAAATGATCGCCTCCAAAGTGACAGCTGCAACCCGACCTATTGAACCTCGAGAAGCAGTAGCAGAATCAGTGGTCCAGAACCCTCCTTACGGGATGCCACAAACTGATGAACATCATATACCACTGCACGCAAGATCCCACGGAATAACCGAGCTGGGTAGACGTCTAGTAGAGGAAATCAACACCGCAGCTCCCGAGGAACAAGCTCAGATCCAGATAGGGACGAATCAAGAATCAAACCAGTCTGCGCAGATATTGGCGCAATTAGAAGAGCTAAAAGGGAATCGACGGACGTATGCGGACGCGGTGGCCCTATTAGCCCAAGAAAACCAAAGCAATTAAGAGAGAAGATACTCCAAAGCGCGGGGCTAGAGAATCAGCAGGACGAAGCTAATTCTGCGGTACAAAACAGAGACCGGAGGATGACCCTCGAAAACATCCCATCCATAGCCAATCAAAGAGGATTACACCAAAAGGATGCTCAGAACAATAGAAGGATAGATCCAGACTACCACCCAGAAACCTCCGACTACTATGACGAAGAGGAGGCCACAACAACACAACCTACAAGAAAAACTCGAACATCCATTCAAAATGAACATTGTTTGGCAATGGAGAACCTCCGCGCGGAAATGCTAGCGGAAATCAATCAGATCAAGACCAGGCAAGGAGGCGGAAAACTAGAACAGGTCATGAAGGAGGCCAGCACTACCCCACTGGCACGGCAGTTGGCTATGGCAACCATCCCGCAGAAATGTCCAGTCCCGACCTTCGAATGCTATGATGGGTCCACGGATCCCGCAGCCCATCTACGGTATTACAACAGGGTAATGGCCAGATGGGATCATGACGAAGCCGTACTATGCAGATATTTCCCGTCAAGCCTGAAAGGGTCGGCATTATCTTGGTTCGATAATCTCAAGCCAGGGTGCATTGGTTCATATGACCAGCTCACTGAAAAGTTCTTGGCCACCTACATGTATAACAAGGTTGTAAATACGGGAATGGACAAGCTCTTCTCACTTGCAATTAAATACAAAGAATCCATTCGCGAATATACGGATAGGTGGCACAAGATATGTCAGGCCATAGGACAAGTAGATCCAGTAGTCAGTATCAACTGTTACAAATGGGGGCTCGACAGAATGAGCCCATTGTTTGTTGAGATCCACGGAACTTCTCCAACCACTGAGGGAGACTTGAGGATAATCATTGAAAAACATGCGAGGTTAGAAGAAATTCAAAGAGAAAAACCAAGAGCGCAAGCTCAACGACCACCTCGGACTAATTCCGCGGAACTAACGGACAGGCCCGATCAACATCAAAAGAATCGGAGAGACGACCACAAGAGGAGTGGCGAGAAAATTCGAAGACCGAGTCTACACAAAGCTCAACACCGACTACTCGCGCATTTTAAAGGAAATCAAGAATCGCGAAGACTTAGGCCGGCCACGGTCTAAGGGGAAACAACCACCAGCCTCGTGAGAATCCAAAGAGTATTGTGATTTTCATTGCTTCTACGGGCATACAACGAGAGAAATGCAAAAACCTCAAGATAGCATTACAAAAGGCGATGAAGCGGGGGGATCTAAAGAAATATGTTGAGAAGACCGGAGGCGGAGGACGAGAGCCAAACGCAGCAAACAAGTCCAATTACCGGAGGGAAATCGCACATTGAATGCCATATCATGTTCGAAAACAAAGAACCAACCCTAACAAAGCACAAATAGGGAAACGATCAGAAAGCAATTTGAAGATTCTTTGAGCTTTACTGACTTAGATGGAAAAGAGGTGGAAGACCGCGAGGAATGGATGAACACACCTCTAATCTTTGAGGCTGAGGACGTAGAAGGTGACATGGATGATCACAACGATCCTTTGATCCTCACTTTGCCGGTCGCAGGATGCAACATAAAGAAAATTCTTGTCGATGGAGGAAGCTCCGTAAATGTCCTGTTCTATGATACCTTCAAATGCATGGAGCTTAACGAGGAACAACTCCTGGCCTCGCACTACACCATCTACGGGTTCAATGGTACGGCTACGAAGCCTCTGGGGGATATCGTCCTACAAGTGGACGCCGGCCCCATGAAAGTCGATACTCGCTTCAGCGTGGTAGATACGCCTTCACCGTACAATGCCATCATTGGGCGAAGATGGGTCCACAAACTTAAGGGAGTCGCAGCCACCTACCATCAATATCTTAGATTCCCTACTCCCCTAGGAGTTATGGAAATCAAGGGTGATCAAGCTTCCGTAAAAGAATGCCATGCGATGCAAATACAACTCAACAACGAAGAAGATGAGAAAAGGAGAACCCGCAAGGCCCGGAACAAGGCGATATCTAAAGACAAGGCCATCGACGAATATTTGGAAGAGATCTCGGGGAAAAGCTTGCCCAAAAGGAATTCTGTAGGAAACACGGAGGTCTCAACATCAAAGGCTAACCAGGACACCCACGCAAACAAAGAACCTGAGGCTACCAAATAGCAATTAAAGAAAGTCCCCACAGGGGAACAAAGCCCACGTTCACATCTTTGGAGGCGGTGAAGGAAGTTAACATAGGAACGCAGACAGAACCCGAGAAAGATCAAGATAGGAACTCTTATGGACGGAGAACGCGAAGTTTCACTAATAAAACTACTAAAGGAATACGCAGACATATTCGCATGGAAACTATCTGATATGCCGGGAATAGACCCAAAGACAGTGATGACATGAGTCTGCGCATTAAACCCGGCACACCTCCTGTCCAGACAAAGATACGAAAGGTGGCCACAGTATCACAAAGCAAGAGAAACGGAGCTACGAAAGTTGGAAGCCGGTTTTATAAAAGAAGTCAAATATCCCACTTGGATCTCCAACATGGTAATAGTACCAAAGAAAAACGGAGGGGGTCGAGAATCTGCATCGACTTCACCAACCTGAACAAAGCATGCCCCAAGGATAGTTACCCACTCCCCAGCATTGACCAGCTAGTCGACGCGGTAGAAGGATATGAAGAATTGTCGTTCATGGACGGATACTCCGGGTACAACCAACTATTTTTGGCAGAAGAAGATCAACAACATACTGCATTTTACACACCCCATGGTATTTATTGTTACGTAAGGATGCCTTTCGGGCTCCGAAACGCAGGAGCAACATACCAAAGGATGGTCGATGCTATTTTCAAGCCATGGATCGGCAGAACTTTAGAGGTCTATGTTGACGATATGCTCGTAAAAAGCAGGTTAAGGAAAAACCACCACCAGGACCTGAAAGACATCTTCGAAGCTATGAGGAAGAACAACATGAAGGTAAATCCTAAAAGTGCACTTTTGGGGTAACCTCAGGAAAATTCCTTGGATACCTGGTGACAAAAAGAGGCATTGAAGTAGACCCCGATAAAATCCGAGCCATAGTAAACATGCCATCCCCGAAGAACCTAAAAGAGGTACAAAAGCTCAATGGATCCCTAGCAGCACTGGGAAGATTCATCTCAAGATCCTCGGATAGGTGCAAACCTTTCTTCAACATACTAAAAAAGGGGACCAAATTTGAATGGACGACAGAATGCGAAGAAGCAATTTTGGGCATTAAACGAGACCTAAGCGAAATTCCCATCCTTGAAAAACCGGACCCCGGATGAGGTTTTGGCACTTTACATTGCAGCAACAGATGATGCGATGGCGCAGTGCTTGTCAGAACCCATACGAAAGAGGAGCAACCGATCTACTATGTCAGTAAGACTTTGAATCCCGCAGAACGAAACTACACGAGAATTGAACAGCTAATCTTAGCCGTCGTATGGTCTACTTTAAAGCTAAGGACGTACTTCTTAACGCATGACATACGTATCCCATGTCGAGCACCCTTAGAGACCATTCTCAAAGGGGTAGGAAAAGTAGGACGCATAGCAAAATGGAGCACATACCTCGACCAATTCAACATCCACTATGAGCTCCAACACTCCCAAAAATCGCAGGTATTAGCAGACTTTCTAGCCGACCTGCCTTTGGACAACGAAGAAGAGGTGCGCATACAAGGATGGAAGGCTGCGGGCGCCCCAGAAATAGAAAAAACAGAGCCAAATAATATTTTTGAACCAGTAAACCCACGGCAATGGGAGGTCTTTGTGGATGGCTCCAAAAATAGAGAGGGTGCGGGGATAGGCATCGTCATCACTACGCCCACGGGGGACAGAATCGTGCACGCATTCAGATTGGAATTCGAAGGCCACACTAATAACATCGTAGAATATGAAGGAGTGATCCACGCTCTCCGCTTGATCATTGAATTAGGGATACAAGAAGTGCGGCTGACAAGCGACTCACAACTAATCATACGGCAGATAGGCTACGAATACAATGTGTATGACGAAACACTGATGGCGTACATGGATCTGGTGCAAACATTGGCTTCCCAAATACCAAAAATCAAATTCCGACATCTGCGTAGGAAGGAACTTAGACACGCGGATGCTCTGGCATATATATCATCCATGCTTAAAAATGAGGATATCAAAGCAATCAAGATAACAAGAGTGTACGAACCATCCATCAAGCTCCAAGAGACATGCGCGGCTAGCCGACGCAAATCCAAGGAGGAAGATATCTCTGATGATGATGTCGGAGAGCACATAGTCGACGACTTCCAGGACGATGATATCACGCGACAAGCTGATGAAGATGACGATCATAGTCAGGAAGCAGATTGGAGAATCGGAATCCATTTTTTCTTAAAAGAGGGGAACTACCCCAAGATATCAAACAGGCTAGAAAAATACAATCCAGAGCTGGGATGTACGAGTTAAGGAACCAAACCTTATACAGAAAATCATTCCTCGGCCCACTTCGCCGCCGTCTATCCCGATCGAGGGACATATCATCTTGAAAGATATCCACAGAGGAGACGCGGGGAATCACAGTGGAATGAGGTCTCTAGCAGATAAGGCAAAGACGCAGGGTTACTACTGGCCAACCATGATCCGAGATGCAGCCAGAATGGCGAAGAGATGCGAGGAATGTCAAAGATTTGGTAAGCGAATCCACGCACCAGCCACAAAATTGAACTCTGTGGATAGTCCGTGGCCCTTCGGGAAATGGGGTATCGACATAGTAGGCCCACTCGTATCAGGGACTGGGAAGAGGAGATTTCTAATAGTGGCGACAGATTACTTCAGCAAGTGGGTAGAAGCGAAGGCACTGGCAAGAATCCGGGATTCAGACGTATTTACTTTTATTTTTCAAAATATCATCTGCAGGGTTTGGCATCCCCAGAGATAGTTTCCGACAACGGTAAACAACTACAAGGGAAGAATATCGACTTCTTTGTTTGACACCTTCAAAATTCGTAAAAACAAATCCACCCCCATATATCCACAAAGCAACGGACAAGCAGAAGCCACAAACAAAACTTTGGCGCTCATCCTTAAAAAACAACTAGACGAATACAAGGGGCGGTGGTGTGAGCAGCTGCATAACGTTCTATGGGCATATAGGACGACTCGAAGATCAGCTACCGGAGAGTCTCCGTTTTTACTCACATACGGAGCAGAAGCAGTAATCCCTACGGAAATACTACTTCCAACAAAAAAGACAGAAGCATGGGAAAAGAACCTCACCACGGACATGATGTTAGAAAAGCTCGATGATCTCGAAGAAAGGAGAGAAGCGAGACTACAAAAGATGGAAAACTACCAACGCAGGCTAGCCGAGAGAATATAACAAAAAGTGAAACTTAGGAATTTTGTAGAAGGGCGGTATGTGTTGAGAACCATTCCCCAATACCAAATGAGAAAAGAAGTGGGGAAAATTAGCACCAACTTGGGGAGGACCCTACGTAATACATGACATCGCAGGAAATGGCTCTTACTATCTGCGTAACCTGAAAGGGGAAATCCTCATGCACCCGTGGAATGCCAAATATCTCAAGCCATACTACCCATAACCCACCACCTGCGTATACAGTTCAGAAGAAGAAAACGGACTTACAAATCCGCATGTCTCTATCTCTGACAAAGGAGTGACGCGCCTTAACTTTTCAGTCAATACAAACTTTCATTTTCAAGTGTCATTTTCTACAATATTCTACCCACTCCCCACACACATTTCAATTTATTCAATACCACAACCTATACCATATGAGACACATGTATATATTACATACACAATGTACATTGTAAACCATACCGCATCTTAATAAAACATCGATACTATCGTTACCCCGTGGACGTAGGCCTTCGGGCTGAACCACGTAAATCCTTGTGCAGTCATTATTATTAAAAGTTGGCATTCTACTTTATCAAGAGGGATATCCCGCACAGAGCATGGATCATACCCATTGCAATACACCGGGCAATATCCCATGCAAAGCACACACACGCAATATATCGGAGCATACACATGCAATCTCTCGGAACTCCTCCATAAGTGTCTATAAGTGTATGACCAGGAGGCGACTTCCCACAAAACGAGAAATCCGAACAATGTTATAAGCCGCGAATTCAAGGAAATATATCCATGATCGTCGGCCAGACCCCCACCGTCCAGGAATCCTCTGGCCAAGGAATTAGCTGGACGGGGTGCAAGGTCACAAGCCGATTCCGAGGATATCAACCTACGGAATCGCACAAGCAATACACTTTGTCAAAAACAATTCCGAGGATATCAACCTACGGGATCGCACAAACAATACACTTTTTCAAAGACGATTCCAAGGATATCAACCTACAGAATCGCACGAACAATGCACTCTATAATGAGAAACGGAACTACTCATTATGTTAACTTAATAAGAGATGAATCTAACAAATACACTTTCGCATTTAAACGCTAAAAGTTGATCCGATATACAGTTGATTACATACCCAGCAAGAAAAGCAGCAAAAACACTGAAAAGGCTAAGCAACTGAGATCAACCCCTAGCATACTAAGATAAAATCTAATGAGAAGGAACTTCATCCGCGGGTTTCTCCTTCGAGGAAGAAGGAACACTGCCGCCTGAAGATGGGCCAGAGGAACCGGAAGGGACCGCAGGCACGGGACGGCGAGTATAGCTCTTGGTCAGCCCATGGGTTTTCTTAAGATCCGACTCAATCTCACCAAGAGTCCGGTTAATTTCCTCCGCCAACTGCTTGCGAGCCATGAAGCCTATGGCTACACTCCTCATCTCGGATTGACTTAGAGAAACGGAAAGACGGTCCACCTTTTGATTGGCTTCTTTCAGTGCTTCCTCCTGAGACAAAGTTAGACCGCGATGATAGTTAACTTGGCCCTCCAGTTGAACTAACTTAGCCTGAGCTTCGGCAAACTTTCCATCTGCAGCTTTAAGCTGTCCTTGGAGCTCTGCGAAAAGTAGAAGAAGACAGTGAGTTATGACAAAAACAATGCAAAGCACACTCGATGACAAAAACGTATACCTTCACAATGTTCAACCGCGGAATCCCTTGCTTCTGCGGCATAATCATATTCATTGGATAACCTATCATAATCTACCTGAAGGAGATTACGAGCATACTGACTCGCGCTTAGGTCGTCCCGAAGCATCGAGTCCAAATGACGATACCGATTGACTTCTTCATTTTTCGATTCCAAACCCTTGTTAAGACGATACATAGTCACCTCTAAGTTTCTCTCACACTCAACCTGGCGAGCAACCTCAGCTCGAGACGCAGATAAGGCCCTACTAAGAGCACCAGATTCTGCCCTAGCATCGTCCCTTTCCTTAGCAAGACGCTGCATATAAGCCCGCACATCCTAGGGGTGAGAAGCGCGCGCCTGTCGCAGCTCATCTTCCATAACCTTAAGCTTAGTTTCCAAAGAGGAAACTTGACCGCGTGACTTCTCAAGATTATCCCGTGTCCATAGAAGGGCCCCGTTGAACAAATGACGGTCATGGTTGTTTTGATTTTGCAGGTCTACCAAGCAAAACTTTTTCTTACGCCATTCTTCGGCCATAGCGTTATGAGCATCCGCGCGGGCATTCCATTTTACTGATTCACTCTTAAGTTTCTCAACTAACTCAGCAATGCGACCTTTTTGACGAATTCTCTCATCCCGAAGCCACAACAGCTCAGGGATTCCGCTCACTAAAGACAATACAGCGGAGAGGGGAAGAACAAATAACTCAGAACATATAAAACACGCAACTATCAAAGAAGAAGAGACGCAGACCTGAAACAGACGAAGAGTTCTTCTCAGCAACCGCTAATTTGGCCGTGACCGAAGCCAACTCAGAACGCAGCTTTGCATCTTCCGCATCCTGCTGCTCCTTACGTTTAAGCAGACCCTTCAACTCTGCTATCTCTTCATCTTTCACAGAAACCGTAGCTTCAACACTAGTAAGTGTTTCTTCACAATGACGAAGCTTCCCCTCTAGCTTGAGAGACTTAGCCTTAAAGAACCGGTAAAGATGATGATTACAATACTCACTCCTCATCATCTAGCAATCAAAAAGGGAAGTTAGTCCCAAGCACACAAGTAAAATCAGGGGTGAAGGAGCAGGACAAACCTCCAATAATCGTTGCTGGGGATAACTGTACTGATATCCATCAGCAATGGCCATCATGCCCGCAATTGTAGGGGGAGGATCCACCACAAATTCAGTTCCGCTGGCAACAAGATTCTTACCCCACCCTCGATCTACCTCCTCCTCAGGAGTTAGCTCCATATGTTTGCGAGTAAAAGAATCCGAATTCTTTTCCCCTTCGACCACAGGGGCAGGATGAGGCACGACAAGCAAGTTTTTCCTTCGCAGCCACGCCAAAACAGCATCATCACCTTCCGCGACCAAGGAACGTGAGAAGTCATCTAAGAAAGAGTCCGAGGGCTTCCCAACTAGCGGAGCGCCGGTATTACTTAACATTAAAGCCCCATCTGTAGCGGAGGAAGTGCCAACATGACTCTCAGTATGCACCGTCAAAACCCCAGCATCCGATCCGCGTATGGGATCATCTCCGTAGCTATCCTTGAGAACACTCCAGTTATCACCATCTGGAAGCAAGTTGAAGTCCGAAACGAGCCCCATAACTGTGGCCATGTCGAACGATTGTTCCCCGGATAAGACTTTACCAAAGGAAAACTCGCAATAAGCATCCCTTTCCTTGTCACCACCACCAAGATCAATTCCCTTGCCCTTGTCTGCAACAAGCACACTTGACTTGGTAGCCTCCCCAGCCTGATTGTCATCACCCCCACCAGCAGCCTGATCATCGCCACCACCAATGGCCTGATCACCATCAACTCCACCAGTAGCCTGATCGTCGCCACCACCAATGGCCTGATCACCATCACCTCCACCACTAGTATGATCATCGCCACCTCCAAGGGCCTGATCACCATCACCTCCACCAGTGGCCGGATCACCACCACCACCACCGGATACCGGATCACCACCACCGCCAACAATGGTCTGATCACCATTACCCCCAACAACGCTCCCACCAGCAGCACTAACTACTTCTTGAATAAGCGGAGAAGTTTCAATACGCTCTTCTCCATCGGAAACATCCTCCTCACCATCGACTGGACTATTTACATCCTCGAAGTGTGTAGAACCCTCGGTGGGGGAATTCGAAGATTTCTTGGGATTGATCTTCTTATTTCTACGCACCTACAACACAATCATAAGAAGAGCTATTAGCATTTCCTTTCATAATAAACATTATTTAAGCAAACGAAGGGGCATATATGCGTAGAAAATAAACAACACACCTTAACGACATTAGTATTCCGCGGAAGAAGGTTAGCATCAGAAAGATCTTCATCTTCTGCGTCATCAACATCACGATTATAAGCAAAATCCATGCCTGCGAAACTCATCCGCCATGGGCAGTAATGGGCATAACGAGCGGGAGAAGCATCTCGACAAGGACTCATCAACAAGTAGGTTGCCAACCATGGGGACCAGGGACCCAACCATAGGCCCACGGACCAACAACTTCAAGAACAGTGGCAGACCATTCATAATCATGGTCACGCTTAATTCTTTCATCAGCGGGAATAGCAAGACCCTAAGTACCAGGAACCCTCGCCATCTTGGAATCACTTACCTCGCCCAGAAGCCGAACTTCCCCATCGACAGGAGCGATATTCCGTAGACTCACAGACCATGGCTTGCGAGTATTCCTATTAACGTAATCCCCGAAGGATTTGTTGAAATTCTCAGGGGTATACCACCTTTTCTCCTTTTCTAACTTGGGGGCGTAGCAGGTCATCATTGTTTGCCCCTTGCTACGAAGATAGCATTCTCGAAGATGACGAAGATAATTTCCAGTCAACTGCTGCACTCCGCGATTATGGCTTTTCTTGGCAGTATCACGGCTAGATAAGACCTGGTAGTAGAAGTCGTCACCGGCTTTGTACAAAGGCAACATTAAACCAGCTTCGAAAGCACCCACGGTCGTCAGCAAATGAAAGGCATCATACTTGTAGTTGGTAACCATCTCATAGGTTATGTCCTTATCAGGGGCATAAAAATTTACTTGAAAACGCTGGAGACCGTGCTTCAACTTGAAGGCATCAAGATCTATATGCCTGAAAGTAAACTTCTTATTACCCAGAGACAAGGGACGAAAAGTAACAACGGAGTCATCCTCGAAAGCAACTTCCGTAGCATTTACCACCTTCTTCTTAGGAGGAACTATTTCTCCCGAAGACCCAATCTCCACAGCTTTTCTCTTCGAAGACAGAGTCTTGGTGGACTTGCTGGGACCAAGCACAGGGGGATTAGTCCGCGATGGATGTTTGGTGCGGAGAGGTTGCACATCTAGGAGATCAGCGCGGGGATTCCGCTGCCTTTTTGGAGACCCATCCTTAGGGCGATTCACTGCATATCTAGACCCTTGCGGCGGATCACCCTTTCTAAGTGAAGATCTCTGACCAGGGGACGAGGATGCTCGCCCATCCCGAGGATCATTAGGGGCAAGTGAAGGCGAAGCTCCACCCCCGACATTAGTTTCACTCCGAGGAGACCTATGAGGACTTGACGGAGGGGTTTGATAAGGAACCCGCGGATTATCGGACATATCTACGGATACAAACACAAATAAAAACGCAAGTCAGAGGCAAATAAGATCGAAAAGCAAGAAAATCTCAAGAACAGCCGCAAACGTAAGGAAAACCCTAGATTCCCCCTATAATCACTTAAGCTCTCGAACTACTACCCAAAATCCAAAGAAGAAAAATAAGATCGAAGCAGAGTGAAACCTACGACTCGACGATATCAATTTCCAAATCCCGGGATGAACATAAGATTAAATTCATCACCAGCACATCATCAAAACATCAAAAGCACAACAGGGTTGAACATGGTGATTAAACGAGATATAAAGCCATACCTGAACCTCAAGGAGTAAAACAGCACCAACGACAAAGGCAGCAGTGATGATAGCAGCAGCAGCAGTAGCACCAACCGCAGCAATGAATATGGCGACAAAGACAGCGCGGCGATGGCAACAATGGCGTCAGGAGAAGTTAAGAAGGTGAAGGAGACAAGAGAACAGAATAAAAAGAGAATGTGAATTTAATTCACATTCTCTGACTCTCCCCTCTTAAATAAGAACAAGAAAAAAAACCGTCCACTACTCAATGAGCAGTTATGGCCGGGTAGGGGAAAACGTGCACAATAAATGCAGGTAGCGTCTTTTTAGGAGAAGTTATGAGGAGGGAGATAAAAACATACCACACGATTCTTCTTCCCACTAAAGCTAGCTCCCAGTCACAAGAAGAGGGGCAAATTGTAGGTACACATATTTATCTCCGTCGCCACGTATACTAGCAGAACCCACGTGGAGGCCAAGTCACAAAGAGGATCGACACGTAGGGGCAACCATGGTGTCTAGATGACGTGCCATCTGTCAAGACCGACGGCCAAAGATGAAGGGACACCCAAGGCCGATAGTCCCGCGGAACACCAAAGGATCACCTTAGCCCATCACACGATGAGACACCATCAACGGCTAGGGAGGATCAGGCCCGACACGGATGTGACAAGAGAAGACGACATCACACCGGCGCGGGCCTGTACCGCCCCAACCACTAACATTTAATGCCGCTCAGAGGGCACGTGTCGGATGACCCGCGAAGAAGACAAGGATTGATCAGCGTAATGAACTTAGGCATTATAGCATCCGCGGAGTGACGGAGAGGTCCGCGGACCAGGCACAGAGCACAAGAAGATAAGACCTCAACAACTCTATGACAGTGGGCCCACACAAGTTAGCTATATATATGTATGCCCCTTCCACTGTGGAGGGGGGGGAAGAAAGAGCGAGAATTAGGAGAGAGAGAGAGAGAGAGAAGTAAGTATGATCATCTCCCTTTGGGAGATAATCACTCAAAGTCTTTATATAATTCTTGTAATCAATCGCATCATAGTAAGCATACCAATCCCGTGGATGTAGGCCTTAGCGCCGAACCACGTAAATCACCGTCTCCTTTGTTTAGTATTCATACACCCGCATGCGGATGTATCTGATCCGGAGATCTATCACTAGGGATGTTGAAGAGATCATGACAAACCCATGGGGTTTGGAATCAATGAATCAACCTCTTCCCGCGTATCCCACGTTATATTTACACCCTGGTAAAAACATCCAACATACACTTAGATTGGTTGTGAACACAAGGATGCCTACGTCAACCCTGTGTTCACACCAACTATGATGCAACTCCCGCAAAACCGTATCCAAGACTCCCCTCCCGCCCCACCAAAACACCATTTTAGCTCTCTATTTATTATAGCTCTTCCCTATTAACTACAACCTTTGGATTAATTGATCTCAATCGGACCGCTCGTATTAAAAACCTAAATATCATTTCCACTTTGGGTGAGCTCGAAGTAGATACTATATCTTTTCTGAAAAGATTGAGGAATTGTACGAGTAGGCATGATGCCAATTTTTAGTTAGGCAACTCTCTTTTTTATAGACTAGGCATTGTTATACACAAAGGTGTTGGCGCTCAGCTTGTTGCTAGGTGCCCACCAATCCCTGTAATCCTGACCTTGTTCTTTAATAATATACCCACGGGGTGCGTTTTTTAATTATCAAATATTATTTCATATTTTAAAAATTATTTTATTTCAAGAACGGGCCCCTAGCTCAGCTGGTCATCCCGTTCCCCAAAGTTTAATGCGCTCCAGGAGGTCCCAGGTTCGAGTCCCCAATGGCGTAATATTGCAGGAATTAACATGGAAGGTAGTGTTAGTTTGCCCCCCTTGTGACACAATCTCGCCCCCCTCCCGCCGTTTCGGCTCCCCTTGGCAAGGTTCCCATGAGGCCTGCTGGTAGGCTAGCACAGCAACCTGTTCAATTAATGTAGTAATATGTCGTTGGAACTTAGCTTGCTAGGCTTCCAACTAGTTAATGTAATAATCGTTTACTATATAATTGCAAAATATATATCATTTAATCTAGGATTTTTGCTAACATATAGAAAAAGCTAAAAAATGTGTCGACATTTTCTACTCATTTTATTTGGTGGACGACCAACTTAATTTTGGTGCATAGGAAATGGACGGGACTTAGTGTACTAGTGGGCTAGGACATTTGGCTAGTGAATTATAAGCTATGTTCACATTTTTGGACTCAATGTATCTCGGCTAATTAGCCACTAGCTTACTAGTCGAACTTAATGGATTCATTTTAGTCCAATGTACATGGTGGATATATAGTGGCACATGGATTCATAAGGGGACTTTGCCTAGTCCACTAATTAGCTAAATGATCACTAGAAAAAAGGTAAAAGTGCAGGCCACCTGAAATGTCGACAAGGTGGACCTAATTTAGGCTCGACCCTATTTTGCTTACGTCCCTCTCTCGGATACGACTTTGCGGCGACATTCGGTTTTCATGTGCAAAATTGGGGTGTCTACGGTTGCCCCTCTTTGGTAGAGGTTTGCGTGCAACTGAATGCCAAAGACCATGCTTATTTTGTACAATCATTTTGTTGGATTCTTCACTTATAAATTACCCAGGATGACACTAGAAGGTTCACCCGAATTATTTCTAAGTATTTTGATTTTGCACGAGTACACATCCTCGTGATATATAGATCGCAACGAAGCGGTACTTATGTCATATATACCAACTATTGCGAAAAACAGGCTGCGCTTTATTACATAATTCTTCTAACCACATGTTACGTCATCACATCGATTGCATCCTCTGAGTAGTGGCTCTTCGATCTTTATGATTTTGCTCAAATATTTTCATCATCTCGTGTCCTTTTCTATGCATCATGACTCCCACACTGAAGCACTTGTCGATTACTTCCTGTGGCGTACAGTCTATGGTGAAGATTTCTGCTCTAATAGGAAATAATATATGGTATACTATATTTAGGAGATTTGTGAGAGTTATATTAGGAATGTCTTGAGAACCAAGTTTGTGGTTGTATAAATATCTTGAAGGATTAATGAGAAACACACACCAAGTTATTCTCAATGTAGTCTATTGCTTCCGCGCGTTTATGCTCTCCTCTCTCTTGCTCGATCCTTAACATGGTATCAGAGCGAGGTGAGAGGGAGAGAGGAGATGAAGAAAAGTTAGATGATCCTTTTTATTAAAGGAGAAGAAGTTTTGTGAAGTTCTTATGGTTTAAAAAAAAAAAAAAAAAAAAAAAAAAAGAAAGAAAGAAAAAAGAAAAAAAAAAAAAAAAGATTGGAGTTTGTCAAGTTGCTGTTTAGGTTTGAGAAAAAAAAAAAAAAAAAAAAAAAAAAAAAATTGTTCGATGGGTTGTCAAAAGAATTGTTGCTGTTTGGTGTCTTGAAAGGAAAGTGACATCACAAAGAGAAATGGATGCCGATGTTGCTGCTTTAGGTTTCGTGGGTGTGCTGGATTTTGGAGGCCAAGGTTCGCAAGTTACTACAAGGTCTAATGAGAAGAACCCGCAGCCCAGATGGTATGGGTTTGAGGTCAAGTCCGTGAAGTCATTGTTCCAAGGTGGAACCCTAAAAATTGGGTTACGGAGATGAAGGTACACGCTGTAAGATTGCTGCCATTAAAATTACGAAGATGGGACCGGAATGTCCTTAAACTTCCATTGGGACCGAAATGTCCCTAAACTACGAAGAGGATCGAAATGTCCTAAAACTACGAAGATGGGACCGAGATGTCCTAAAACTACGAAGAGGACCGTAATGTCCCTAAACTTCCATTGGGACCGTAATGTCCTTAAACTTCCGAAGGGGACCGAAATGTCCAAAAACTTCGATTGGGACCGAGATGTCCTAAAACTACGAAGAAGACCGTAATGTCCCTAAACTACGAAGATGGGACCGAAATGTCCCTAAACTATGAAGAGGACCGTAATGTCCCTAAACTACGACGAAGGGGACCGAAATGTCCTTAAACTATGAAAATGGGACCGTAATGTCCTTAAACTACGAAGGGGACCGAAATGTCCTTAAACTATGAAGATGGGACCGTAATGTCCTTAAACTACAATCGGGACCGAAATGTCCAAAAACTACGATGAGGATCGAAATTGGAAGATTTATTTTATTTTATTTTTTTTCACAAAAGTGTTAGGAAAAGCTCAGTTTAAATTTCTTTTGTCCAAGATGGGCATTCGTGATCTACATGCTCCATCTTGAGGGAGGGTAATAGGAAATAATATATGGTAGTCTATATTTAGGAGATTTGTGAGAGTTATATTAGGAATGTCTTGAGAACCAAGTTTGTGGTTGTATAAATATCTTGAAGGATTAATGAGAAACACACACCAAGTTATTCTCAATGTAGTCTATTGCTTCCGCGCGTTTATGCTCTCCTCTCTCTTGCTCGATCCTTAACATGCTCCTAATCTACTGACCTTTAGTTTCTCATCATGTGGCCTAGTAGTGCCTGAAGGCTTTATCGTTAGTAGCATATTTATATCGATAAAAAATTCTGTCTTGACGAGTTTTTGTGGATGTATATGCTTTGTCTTTCTCTTACAGTTCCTTATAATCCCAATCACTACTAATTTATAAATCAAATAACCCGGCAGCTTCTCTTTTGCATGGTTTAAGCTCCTTCCCTTATTTGTAAGTGTCACTAGTGTGTTATGAATTGGCGGACTCTTGAACATGGCAAAATAAATAAATACATTGTCTTGGATTCTCCGTAAGAAAATCGGAAAATGGATCATTTGTCCAAATATTTTTAAAATATGGTTCAAATGGACGAGTAAAAATTAGTATGGGTGAAATGGATACTAAAAAAATAGTAAGGATGAAACTGGATTCATCCTGACTTAAACTTAAAAAATAGTAAGGATGAAACTGGATGCATCGTGATGTAAATTAAAAATAAGAAAAAGTATTTTAAAATGGGCAAGATGAAACTGTTTACATCTTGGTTATTTTTATATTTTTGTCCATTTATACAGTATCAAAATCTAAATTTCCTTTTCACCCAGAAATTGTTGATTTTGATCTTTTTAACCAATTTTGTGTAAAAAAAATTCTAGCGTTTCGTAGCTATTTTAGGTGCAAAATAATCAAAATTTAAATCGTTAAAAAAAAAATCAATAAAAAACCGTATGGTTATATAATTAACAAGTTCGCACGATAGAAAGGGGAAAATTTTGTCGTGGTCTCCTGTTTGAATTGGAATTTTTCTAATGTATGATCAAGCAAGGAGAATTGTGCAAAAGTAAAATTGTTATATAGTAATTTCGTGGGAAAGTCACTGAATCAACGACAACAGTATAAAACGCTTCATCCTCAAAATCATGTGCAAATAAATTTCATCAGACCGAGATATATCAAGACCCTACAAGCTTCCACTTTCTCAAGATTTTTTCTTATTGTTTCCCCGATTTCCTGACATTTTTGTTTATATAACTAACAATTGTTACTACAAAAAATTCAGTTCCACGCGAGAGAAATGAAACCTGGTATTCAGTTCCAAATAATGACACAGAAAAGGAAGAGTGAAAATAAGTTTTCAAAGGGTCAATGCCCAAAAGTGTACCCTGCAAAAAGCTATTTACTAAAAATGTCTAGTTTTTTAAAAATTCTAAAAAATGTATAATGTGCACATATTATAAGCGTGGATTCATCATACACAAAATTGGTCAAAAAGACCAAAATCAACAATTCCTGGGTGAAAAAGACACTTAGGTTTTGATACTGTTTAAATAGCCAAAAATTAAAAAGATACTGTTTAAATGGACAAAAATTTAAAAATAGGCAGGATGTAACCAGTTTCATCCTGTCCATTTTCAAATATTTTTTTCTTATTTTTATTTTATACAGGATGCATCCAGTTTCATCCTTGCTATTTTTTTAAGTATAAGCCTGGATGAATCCAGTTTCATCCTTGCTATTATTTTTTGGCTATTTCACCCGTATTTTTTTTTACTCGTCCATTTGAACCGTGTTTTAATTTTTTTTGGACAAATGACCCATTTTCTCTTCATCATATTGGGTACACAATGTCAAGCAATGGGTACACATTCAAACATTTTTGGTAATTTACAATATTTTTGGGAATAACTAATTAAAACTAGACACCTTTGGAAATTTCCTCGAAAATAAGAGAACAAAACAGATTAATTATATGCTTTAAAAAAAACAGATTAATTATAGTATACCCAATCTTTCATGGTTCTGGGATTTACACCAACAATCCAATTTCAAACAATGGGTGTTAGCCATGCTTCAAAATTCATACCCAAACTTAAGAAATGAACCTACCAATAATAACAACATTGATAAACTGAAGGTACCGGTTAAATGTTTTCAGAAAACAGCAAGAAGTCAATCACACAATTCATGGGTTTCGGAAATGTTTGCAACTGCCAGATTGCTTTCGCTTGTGCCTTACAGTTGGTGGAGAGATGTAGGGAGGCTACAATGGTCATTCTCTCAAGAACCACAGCACACTTTAAAAAGAGTTTTATCGCATGGAACTCTGCTGGCATCCCAGAAAAATGGCTGAATTTGACAGACCTGAGGTGTAGTAGCTGACACTTAGGCTCAGGTGACCAACAGTGTTCATCTTGTTTGCCGCTTCTGCAGTACATGTTCTACAGCAATAAATCAAAGAAAACGTTCAGCAAAATACGACGCAACAACAAAAGTGACTAGTAATTCCAGCACAAACATGATCTATTAATTTTACAAGGAATAGGTATGCAAATAAAATCAACGAAAGCCCGGTGACTTGCAAAAGAAGACAAGTTGAAGCAATAGACGTTCTACAATCCAAATGATCAGTTTTACCACATAAGGAAACACTAATTTTCAATCAGGTATCTGAACAGCAATGCTGAAAAAGAAATCATTTTAACTTGGAGATGAGAATTGATTGACTTGCCTCTGCAAAGACAATTGTTTCTATGTTAGGCGAAAGCTGGAGAAACCTGAACAATATTCTCAGAACCGAAACAGATTCTGAACCAAAAGTTGGGCAATCAAATGGTGAACTAACTTCCAGACGGATCAAATTCTTAAATGCAGCCAGACTGGTGAAGTGGATATCCACCTGACATAGAACCTAATCATCACGAAGAAAAACAAGGTACACCAGTGCATAAGAGTCAGAAAAACATTTGAATAACAAAATCATCGAGAACATTTGAATATTTTCGCATACCTGCTGAAAGGCGAGACCACATATTTTAAGAAGCTTTACATTATAAAGCGCCTCAAAAAGCTTAATTAGGACAAATGTTTTGGCTGAGAATGCCCCAAGGTTATATACGTGAATATCTGCTTCAACTAATGACAGAAAACTGTCGAAAACAAAGTCTGCCGGTAGTTCTCCTCTATAGCTTATGGTCATCAGATTAGGCGCACATATCTTCACTGTAGACTCTCTAAATTCACAGAATGCAATGTGCAAGTACTTCAGTGCAAAATTTGCAATGCATAAAGCTTCAGACTTCAGACCACCACAGGTTATCAAACTTAACTCTTCAAGGATGGGACAGTTGGACAGAAGTTTGTTTGTCGACATCCCATCCACAAAATTTATGCTTGTTAACCGAAGTAACTTGACCCTTGGAAAAAAAAACCGTATTTGGAACATTCAGTGTTACACTCTCTAAGTCCAACACTGTCAACGAATCACAGGTAAAAAATGATAGAGGGAATATAAAGGGTGTCCGGAATATCCTTGACAGAAAAAGTTCTTTGACTTTCCGCTTTATAACAATACTGATCCATTTATACACTTGGGATTCATCCAAAAGGTAATCCCAACTAAGATAGAATTTCTGAATATTAGGTTTCTCATGAAGATAAAATATTGTATCCAAAAAATTAATGAATCATCTGGTTTCCAGCTCTTTGTTTCTTATAGCATCCGCTCGCCAGTTACGAAAATCAAGAATAGGGAAAGAATTGGCTATATACTTCCATTTTCTAGATAAAATGCAGGTAGACATAGCACATTTCGTTGGTAGGAATGACAGAATATGATGAATTAGTTCATCAGGTAAATTACTTATCTTATCCTCTCCCAAACCTACATTGCCGGTGTGCAAAATTTTGTGTTTCTTCATGTTTTCCCACACCATGATTCCAACAGACTTTTCCTGAGCAATTAAATGGGGACATGGAAGTCAGTATATACACTAACCTTTAACCGAAACCATAGGGAAGAAACTATGAGACTCATTTAAATAACTGACTAACCTCATTCAGTTCTTCAGTTGATCATCATTCATGCAAAATCGTTGTTTCTTTGGACTATTACATGGATAATTATCATAAAATCCAGACCCGTTACATGCCCTCGAATTTAATAAATTTTCACAATACTATAAATGCCCTAATGGAACTAACCATAATAGTGTAGTTCTAATCGTTCATACAATAAACCCCCTAATGTGACACAGTCATCTAGCAAAATCAATAAAAACCTAACTAAAAACAATTAATAAAACCCGAATAAACATAATAAAATTTAAGCTAAGAAAAAAAAAAAAAAAAACATACCTTGTTGATGATTTCGATCTCGTTATCTCTATGCTTAAAAAAACAATCCTTGTTGATGATTTCGATTTCGTGATCTCTATGCTTAAATTAGGTGAGAAATAAAAAATCAAACCTGTTCTGCTTCTAGGGCTTTAAGTTTCTCATTAAGCTTAGCACCTTTGTCGGGAAGGCTATGTACAAGTTGTTTACACTTGTCTTTAAAAATCTGAGCACATGATGATGATGATGGTGTTCGCGTCGCTGGAACCACTACAAGTTCATGATGTTTATCGTTTTTAGAAAAGATCTTATTGTAGTTTAGGTCTAATAGTTTCTTCTTCCCAGCTTCCAAGTCTGCAGAAATAATATCTTAGTTTCTCCCGATCTCCAAAACTGGGGAAGAAATACTGGGGAAGAAATTTTGGGGAGACAGAAAGAATGAGGGAAAAACCTTGGAAAATATACGTAGTGGTATAAAGAAATCTTAAAAACCCTAGGGTTTAGGAAAAAGAGGTGGAAACCCTACCGTTGATGTGGTCGGTCCACATGCATTTTGTACGGGGCTATCTTTATTTTTGTGACACCTATTTAACTAAAAAGCCTACCCCTCCAAATCTGCTTAATTGTTTTACTTTTTTGAGAAAAAAGTATGTGTTTGTAAACAGAAATATTTCCAGTAGGGATGGCAATTTGCCCCACCCAAACCCATCCCCGCGGGGATCCGCCCCTATGGGTTAGGGTTTTACCCGTATAAACGGAGAACGGGGCGGGGTACGGGGAATCCCCGAAAGTAGTGATGCGGGGATGGGGTGGGGATGGGATTCAAGGTCCCCACCCCATACCCGCCCATACCATAACCTATTATATATGATCGAGGAACTTTTTTGGAAGATAACGAAGAAGATCATGATGAGATGATTAATATGGAGGAAAATGGTTAATAATGAGGAACTAAGAAGTAAAAGGAACCATAATACCTAATTGTGGATCAATTGTTTCCTTTATTTTTCAGTTTTAATTGGTTATTATAAATTTAAAATTTTAAAATGCACTGCTTAGCTTAGTATCATTGTTTGAACCATTATAATTATTTTTAAATTATTATTATTTACAAAATTTTAAATATTTATTGTAATGTTATGGTAACCCATCCCCTACGGGGATTCCCCATACCCGTCCCTGCACCATTCTTATGGGGAACGGGTAGGGGATGGGTTTTGGTTTTTTAAACGGGGTAGGGGATGGGATTCAAGGTCCCCGCCCCATACCCGCCCCATTGCCATCCCTAATTTCCAGGCACTAAACGCGATGATTTTGGTGATGATGATGAAAACTAGGGTTAATAACACAAAACAAGCATAAAGATGATAGATACGAGTTTTACGTGGTTCGGCATGGTTTGCTTACATTCACGGACGAATCCCCGTAGGGAGATATTTTATAGATGTATTGATTACAATGGATTTTGATCTCTTTTAGGGTTTGCTGGTGTATTTTTCTATATCAGGGCGTGTCCCTTTAGGGTTGAGATTCCCATCTATTTATATAATTGAATGCATGGGTTAAATCCTAATTTCGAGATAAACTTCCTCTGCAAGTAACTTGGCTAGGATGACATCTGGAATGTTCTGAACCTGCAGCTTGGTCATCAAGTCATCATGAAACTTCCAGAATATTCTTCTAGTGTTTTTGCACAACATTAGTGGAAAAGGGCCAAATCGACATGGGATAGCGGGTTTGACCAACAACTTTGATTTTGACCGACATGGTTGACTTTCTCTATTGACTGCGACTATCGACTGGGGACATGGCTGGATACTGGATGAAGGATGGCTGACATCATAACTGGAAACATGGATGGAGGCTGGTTGGCAGCCGTCTGAGTACTTAATTTAGAAACTAGATGGCGTATGACCCCCAAATTAGTGGATGCCGATTAGTAGCACCATTTGCAACATGATTGTTGGCGGTTGGAAACACCGCCGACAACTTGGTTGGAAACTGTCTTGGAACGCGACTGGCAACATGGCTTCGACAGTTGACTTTGACCGTTGACCGATCGTTGAAGTTGACCATTGACCGTTGACCGGTCATTGACTTTATGCAATACTGGGGATGCTGGTGGGCTGCTTCGGTTGATTGGTAGCTGGCTTGGATGACAGCTTAATAGTGGCCCAGATAATATTCTGACCCAATATATGGCAATTTTACTCATTGTACAAACAATATGCTCTCTTACTTAACCAAGAGTACTGCACATTCCTCTCATCACGATTGGCTTCTATCTAACCCTAGTTATCTAACATAACCTAGGGAATTGGAGAAACAAAATTTGACATGTATATCTCTCCCCTAGACCTCTTCCTCGTACTGGTTTCATTTCTCCTTTCAATGGCAAAATCATGTCCGAAATCTGAACTACGAAATACAACAACACCATAAATATTGGTGCCACCATTATCACCACGACAAGAAACAAAACTAATTATATCTCCAGCATTAGCAAATCTCTTTACACTGGCACCTTAACCAAAGAATACAGAAAAGCCAACTGGACACTTCAAGAGACCATTCCGATAAATTAATCGAGAAAAATAAATATAAAAAATAAGGGACCATTCTAATAAAGGGAAAAAAATGGATGATGAGAGAAGAACTACAACAAAATCTTCTTTTACTACAATTAATACCCACCATTAAAACGGGTTGAAAATTATTGTAAGGAAAATGGATTTATCAAAGTCAAAATCAGTGTAACCATAAATATGGAACAATGACCTCTGAAAAAATATTAACAGATTATAATAATAAAGTTAGTGAATATGAATCAAGAACTTCATCTACTACTACTATTAGTAATGTTAATAATCATCAACCTCAAACAACGAAACAATTTTTTAATTTTTTGGCAGGGGTGGAGCCAAGGGTTGACTAACCCTGGCTCTAGTCTCCTAAAATCATCTTAACCATAGGAAACATCCTAGTTTTAACCTATATTTTATTTTAAGTCCACTAAGCTATTAGCTTTTAGTCCTTTAAGTCATAAAAAAATAATTATATTCCCTCTTAATTTGATTTTCTTCTACCTCCCCTTGCACTAATTGCACAAAAGAAGCCATTATCACCAAAAACTGTTGATATTGGAATCTTTGATCCAAATCCAACTACATTTTTTTGCCCATTTAATATTTTTAAATAATTATGGACCAAACAGTAAAGGCGTTTTCCCAAAGGACCAAACTGACATGGGCCCACCTAAAAAAATGACCAAACGATATTTTTCCTTTTTGTATTTTTTTTCTCTCCCTTAAGACTGATACGTGGAATAAATGTATCCAAATCACCAAGACAACTCACCTTAACAACTCAGTCTAACGCGACCGTTTTTATTTTGTTGAGACGGGTTAGGGTATGCAGGCCTGTTAGAGCACCGGATGCACAATCTTAAAAACAAATTAAAACGACGCACTATTGTCTTTCACTGAGACGGGTTAGGGGATCCAGGCCTTTTAGAGGAGCTGACTAATCTTTTGGGTCAAGTTAACACCATGACCATTATCAGAATTCTTTTTTCCTGATCTGAAAACTGAAATATCTATAAATATTTCTTTCCTTACTAGTTCCTGATCCACAAAATTGGTCAAAAAGACCAAAATCAACAATTCCAGGGTGAAAAAGACAATTAGGTTTTGATACTGTTTAAATAGCCAAAAATTAAAAAGATACTGTTTAAATGGACAAAAATTTAAAATTAGGCAGGATGTAACCAGTTTCATCCTGTCCATTTTCAAATATTTTTTTCTTATTTTTATTTTACACGGGATGCATCCGGTTTCATCCTTGCTATTTTTTTAAGTATAAACCAGGATGAATCCAGTTTCATCCTTGCTATTTTTTTGGCTATTTCACCCGTACTTTTTTTTACTTGTCCATTTGAACCGTGTTTTAATTTTTTTTGGACAAATGACCCATTTTCTCTTCCTGATCTGAAATATCTACAAATATTTCTTTCCTTAATTTCTAGGAAGTTGTTTTGAGAACTCTTGGTGGTGGTTCATTCTCAGAATAACAGAGACGAGAGTCGTGAGTTTACAATACCTAACGTTGTTCTGGTAAAGTCGTGGGATTTGTTGCTTAGCATACATACAAAACCTATAAAGTTGTTCAGGTAATGCTGTCTTTTGTTCTATTTTTACTTCGATTCATATTTTTGGATATCGGTCTCAATCTGGAACCCAAACAGTCAAAATTGGTCTCGATACAATAGTTTTAAAGTCTAACTACTGATAGTTGCTTGCTTTGAAGTTTGTTCTATTGGTGATGCATGCACCCTGTTTGGTGACATGTATACCTAAAATCGAAAGCATTTTAACTCACCATGTTTACTGATTCTACCCTAAACCCACTTGGTTTCCTTTGGTCGATTTGATCAAATAAGTATCTAGTTTCTTGTCAGGGTCTATGATTTTTCAGTGGTCAGCTTCTTTTACGCCGACTCCCATTTAAATTGCTTTTTCAGGAGATATCAAGTGGAATCATGGTATTGAAAGACAATAAGAAGCACAAAATTTTGCACAACAGCTCCGTGGGTGTGGGAGAGGATAGGATAAGTAATTTACCTGATGCACTACTTCATCACATTCTTTCCTTCCTCCCAATTAAGTGTGCTATGTCTACCTGCATTTTATCCAAAAGGTGGAAGTATGTATCCAACTCTATCCCTATTCTTGATTTTCGTGACTGGCGGAATGTCGATTCTACTGCTAAACAAAAACGTTTGGAAACCCAACAGTTTATGGATTTTTGGATACCGCACTATGCCATCAATAGAAGCCTTCTATTCAGAGCATCTTCAATGCGAGGGGTAAAGGTCTTAAAATTGAATGACACTTAGGATTTAAGACTTTTTGCACCAAATTTCCATCTCCAACACAAAGGTCAAGGTCATAGAGATAGATGACATGGCTAAGTGGGGTAATGTAGAAAGTGTAAATAAGACTTTCTCTATGACCTGATCAAGCTTTTTTGAAAAGCTTTCTAATGTAAAGCTTCTGAAAATGTCGGGTCAGTCCTTTCGGGTATGACTTTGTTGTTGTAAATTTAATTAATATGACATTTTAGTAGTAGCTGCTTATTTTGCTTATGGTTTTTCTGACTGTTTTTTCTTAATGATTAGGCTCCAAGTACAAAGGATATCCTCTTAACCGATTTGCCCACATTTAACAATTTGATCCATTTAGAAGTTAGCTCATATTTTTGTCCAGATTCTGTTTCGACCATGAGAAGGGTTTTCAGGTTTCTCCAGCTTTCGCCTAATCGCTCATGTAAGTCACTCTCCTTTTATGTTAGCATTGGCAATCATCTCATTGAGAACCGGTGTTACCGTACTTGGCAATACCGTTGCTTTAAATTGTATAACGATAGACTCAGTGTTTAAAAAAGCGTTTCAAAGCGCGAATCAGACCGCGCTTTTTTACGCTTTGATTAAGAAACGCACTGAAACGTACGCTCTAGTTGGATCGGAAGAAGAAGATGAAAACTGAGTATTAGAAGTTTCCGGATCTGAATACGGATAATAAGTTTCCGGTGATTCCATGAATGTTTGATGTCCTGTATTTCCTACTTGTAGATATGTTGATAGAGAAAGAAAACCCTTGATCAAACTCGATCGAGCAAACATAATGACGTGAAATTTGATCAATGTATTTGATATACCATAACACTATGATTTTAGTATATAAAAATTATTTAGTTAATATATATATAAACGTGCTCGTGTCATGATGATTTTGAATTTCGGAGGTCGTGTCGTGTCCATGTCAGTGCTTCACACAAATTGGAGCAGTTGAAACTTAAAATATGAGTTGGGAGTTGTGAGGACTCATCTTGAATCTTGACTATTGCCTTCAAACCAAAAATTCATTTCTCAGAATCTTGACGAGTTGTGATATTTGTTGCTTAGCTTGCTGATATCTTACTATCTATTCACAAAAAAAATATACTTGTGTAAACTTGTTTCAGGTAAGTTAAGCTTTTATTCTCTTTGATTTACTCTCTTTTCCAACTAAACTGACAACTTAATAGTTCAAAATGTTAAATACAAATACAAATAGTTGATTTGAAGTTTGTACTATTGATTTTAACTTAGTAGCATAAAACTGTTTGGTTTTCATACCTAAATCTTAGTGGATTTTAACAATCTTCAACTTTTTGGTTTTGAAATTCAGTCCAATTTTTGCTGAATAATGTTATTATTTATTAAATTTTTCGAATTATAAATTAGCGCACAAGTCACTAGAATTACTCTGATGTACTTGGATGTCTTATTTTCATGCCCGCTGTCTGTTTGATAAAATGAGTAGCATAGTGATGATTTAGTGTTCATCTTCTTTCATACTGACAGTAACTTCCATTTGATTTAATTTTCTGGAAAAATATTAATTGGAATAATGGTGTTGAAAATCAAGATGAAACACAAAACTTCGCAGAGCAGCTTATTCATCACATTCTTTCCTTCTTACCAATCAAATGTGCTATGTCTACCTGCATTTTATCCAAAAGGTGGAAGTATGTATCCAACTCTATCCCTATTCTTGATTTTCGTGACTGGCGGAATGTCAATTCTACTTTTAAACAAAAACGTTTGGAAACCCAACAGTTTATGGATTTTTTGGATACCGCACTATGCCTTCACGAGAAGCCATCTATTCAGAAATTCCAGCTCTCTTGGGATAGCTTGCTTGATGAATCCCGAGTAAATAGATGGGTCAGTGTTGTTATAAAGGGTAAAGTGAAAGAACTTTTTCTTTCAGTAGAATCACAATCACAAACATCCTTCATATTTCCTCTATCATTATTTACCTGTAATTCGTTGATCGTGTTGGACTTGCACGGTTTAAGACTCAATATCCCCAACATAGTTTCCTTTCCAGGGCTCAAGTTACTTCGGCTAAGATTTATGCAATTTGAGGATGCGATCTCGCTCAACAAACTATTTTCTAACTGCCCCATTCTTGAAGAGTTGAGTTTGACATGCTGTAGAGGTTTGAAGTCTGAAGTTTTATGCATTGCAAATCTTTCACTGAAGAACTTGTACATTAGTTGTTGTTGCTTTGAAGAGTCTACGGTGAATATTTGTTCACCCAATCTGTCAACCATCAGTTATGGACATGTGGTACCAGCAGACTTTCTAATTGACAGATTTTCGTCATTAGCTGAGGCAGATATTGATATACTTCATTGTGTCCAAACATTAGTCCTGATCAAGCTTTTTGAAAAGCTTTCTAATGTAAAGCTTCTGAAAATGTCTGGTCAGTCCTTTCGGGTATGACTTTGTTGTTGTAAATTTAATTAATACGACATTTTAGTAGTAGCTGCTTATGGTTTTTCTGACTCTGTTTTTTCTTAATGATTAGGCTCTAAGTACAAAGGACATCCTCTTAGCCGATTTTCCCACATTTAAGTTAGCTCATATTTTTGTCCAGATTCTGTTTCGACTATGAGAAGATTTTTCAGGTTTCTCCAGCTTTCGCCTAATCTAGAATCGATTGTCTTTTCTCATGTAAGTCACTCTCCTCTTACTTCCCAAAGTAACAAAAATACGATTTCTTTTTTGTTAGCATTGGCATTCAGTTCTCTAGTCCATACCCTCCATTTGGCCATCTCTTAAAAAAAAAAAAAGTGGCTAGCTTTTCTTTGTGTTAGGATCACTATTTATTTCTTTTGTGGTATCGTATTCTGCTGAACTTTTGCTTGATTGATGTAGAGCATTTGCATCCCTGGTGAAGAGGATGATGGTTGGTCACTTGATCCTACATATTCTCTACCACACCTCAAGTCAATCAATTTCGAAGATGTTAATAGGGGATGGATGGAGCTAAATGGGATAAAACTCTTTTTGAAGTATGCTGGTTCTATTGAAACTGTAACCGTTCGAGCTTCTCCATCGTTTTCTAAAGACGATCAACTACATGTAGCAAAGCAGTTACTGATGTTTCCAAAACCCGCAAATTGTGTGATTAAGTTCTTGACGAGCTCTGAAGACTGTTAACAATATTTTCAGTATGTCAATGTTATTATTATTCTAATCTTTTGGGGGATCATTATTCTAGAAGACCCCTTGTGTGATTAAGTTCTTGAGTTTGAGAGATATGATAGTGAGAGTGTTCTTACTGAGATAGATAAAATGTTTTCCTCATGTTTGTTAAGTTCTTGCTGAGTTCTGAAAACATTTAATATGTTTGTCAGTATATATAGGACTTTTCTGAAGTCTCCTTTTGGGGAAATTGTTGGGCATATGGTTATAAGCGGTTTGTGGGTATTTCGTGAAATTGACGTGCATAACATGAAAACAAAGCGCCCACAATTGATGTGCACTGGGAACTCTAGTCCTGTCACCATATCCTTAATCATCAGTAGCATACTTATGAATCTGTTCAACAAATTTCAATGCACACAAGTAAAATCCTCAATGCAGACAAGTAAAATCCTCTCCTCCTGCGCACAACATTGAACAGGCTTTGATAGCTAGCTCTCGAGAATATATAGCTGGAGCCGAGGAGTTATCTCTGACAACGGAGAATGGAGGACGCTCATTCTGCCTGATTGAGGTGAATGCCATCCAAGGATCCGAAGACGACCACCGGTAATCTTTTCTATCTTGTTAGCTTTAGGTAATCTATAGCTATTCCTTGCATGATAACTTTATGGTTAGGGTTTTAGCTGGAAGCCAGTTTAGTTGTGTATATCCAATGTTTTCTCCTTAGTATAAGAGGTTAATTAATATTCCTTCAGTTTCAATATTAAAATGCGATTCCCTTCTCGGTTTAGCGCACTATTATCCACTCACTCCGACGGGTTAGGGGATCCAAGCCTTTTAAAACACCTGACTAATCTTTCGGGGCAAGTTAAGACCATGAACCATTCTCAGAATTCTTTTTTCCCGACCTAATAAAATATCTATAAATACCTTGTTCTTTCCTTGACTACTAGGAACTTGTTTTGAGAAATCTTCTTGACGGTTAATTCTCACTCAGAATACTCAGAGACGAGAGTCGTGGAGTTTGTTGGTTACCTTACATCCAAAACCTAACGTTGTTCAGGTACAGCTGCTTTTTGTTCTGATTTTACTTTGATAAATATTTTTAGATATGGGTCTCAATCTAGAACCCAACAGTCAAAATTGGTCTCGGTACAATTTTTAAAGTCTAACTATAAATCCAGTTGGTTGATTTGAAGTTTGTTCTATTGATGATGCATGCACCCTGTTTGGTATCATATATACCTAAAATTGAAAGTATTTTAGTTTACCATGTTTACTGATTCTACCCTAAACCCCCTTAGTTTTCTATGAGCTTGAACATTAAAGACGAGAAAAAAGAAAAAAAATCTAGAAAGGAAAACATATCTAAAACGGTGATAATACAGAGGTGAAGATTGATAGGTAGTAGAATTACTATGAGCGACCAAAGTTACATGGATACAAGGATTTGAATATAACACCGTACGAGATGTGAGATTGATTTTACAATTTATCTTTCCAGCTATATGCATGTAAATATATTTTAGAGATTGATTGAGTTTTTACAACAATAAAAGTTAGCAAGATAACAAAAGTAGCTGTTTGAAGTTTGTTTCTAGTGATTTATTCACCATAAACCCTTAATTTTCTTTGGTTTTCCATGGATGCCATTGTTTAGGTAGCAAGAATGAGTAGCATAGGTTGTTCTTTTCGTGTAGGATTTATTCACTTGAAGATTAACGGTCAGCTTCTTTCATACGGACTCCCATTATTTTCTCAGGAAATATCATTAGGAACCATGGTGTTGAAAAACAAAGAGACACACCAAAAATTGCACAACAACAATGTGGGTGAGGGAGAGGAGAAGATAAGTAATTTACCTGATGAACTAATTCATCATATTCTTTCATTCCTTCTAACCAAATGTGTTATGTCAACCTGCATTTTTTCCGAATGCATTAGAATTAGGGTACTAATTACCGTATATTTTCCGAATCGTGCATAATTAATTAATCGGATAGTTGACTAAATTTATTCGTACATTATTATCGATCTGGAATTTTATGAAAATCTCACCCAAATTTTAAAAAAATCTCAAATTTGAGGGACAGATCTGTCCAATTAAGGAAACAGCATCTTCATAATGTACAGCGAAAAGAGAGACCAGATTGGGGAAGGCTAAATGATGGTTGCTGCTCTCTTCACAAAACCTAGTCCGACCTTCTTCAGGTAAAGCTTTCTACTCTCTTTACTTTGATTCGTGTTTTGGAAATCCTATTATTGTAGCGCAATAGAAACTTCTAGATTAGTGATTTCGTCATGTATACTGAAATCTAAAAGCCTAAACTCGTTTGATGTTGTGATGTATGCACCCTGTTCTGGATATGTTAATGAGTCCTATTTGTAGTATTAGAAACATCTATATTATTACTGATTTCATCATGTATATTGAAATCCGAAAACCTAAACTCGTTTGATGTTGTGATGTATGGTGCATTTGTAGTATTAGAAACATCTATATTACTGATTTCATCATTTAAGTCAAATCGATAAACCTAAACTAGTTAATTATATTGATGTATGCCCCTTATTTGATAACCTAAACAGCAAGGATTTGTCTACGTGTTTCTCTGGTGGGATATATATGGTTGTAATTCCATCTCCATATGCATGTTGTTCCTAATAAGATCATAAGTATGCTGCAAGGATTTTTTTGTACTTACCATTAACAACATGAATGTTGTTAACTTGCTGCTTTGGAGTTTATGTAATTACTGTTTGGTCTACGCGAAAATTATCTTGAACCCTTTATCTGTATTTTTGTAGCATCAGAAAATGACTGCACTGCGTTCTTGTAGTTCACCGGAATTTCAGCGTAAATATTAGTAGTCCTACTCCTACCTACCTGATTGGAACATGGATGAAATGGACGTGTAAAGGATAGAAAAAACTGTGCTGGCTTTTTTTTTTTTTTTGCCTCAATTTTAGTCTCTAGATAAACGTTTCAGTTATGGGTAAAATTTGCTATTTAAATTCAATGTGAAATCCCATAACAGTGTTTGCATGTCTGGAACATGACTAAAATGAGGTTGAGCTAAATGACTTCAGTTGATAAGTGGTCATCTTCTACTGATAAGTCATTAAAACAACTTTCTATAATGTTTTGGTTTCACGTTTTGTTGCAAGTATATATTAGAGTAGATATACTCACTCCCATTTACTTTCTACAGGAAAGATCATTTGGAGCCATGGTGTTGAAAAACAAGAAGAAACGCCAAAAGTCGGCCAAGATCAATGTGGGTGTGGGAGAGGATAAGATAAGTAATTTACCTGATGCACTTATTCATCACATTCTATCATTCCTTCCAACCAAATGTGTTATGTCTACCTGCATTTTATCTAAAAGATGGAAGTATGTATCCAACTCTGTCTCTATTCTTGATTTTCGTAACTGGCGAAGAACAGTGGATACAAGTGATTTTCGTAACTGGCGAAAAATAGTGGAGGGTACAATAAAAAACAAAAAGCTGGAAACCAGATGTTTCATGAATTTTCTGGACACGGTATTATTTCTTCACGAGAAGCCTAATATCCAGAAGTTCTATCTTGATTTGGATGAGGTTTCTGATGAATCTCGAGTTAATAGTTGGATCTGTTCTGTTATGAAGCGTAAAGTTGAAGAATTCAGTCTATCCATACAAAATTTAGATGCATACTATAGATATCCTCTGTCATTTCTTATTTGTCATTCATTGACACTTCTGGATTTGAAATTCCAAAACATAACTGATAGTAGCAGGTTCAGTTTTCCAAATACAGTTTGTTTTCCAAAGCTCAAGATACTTTTGCTCAGTGGTCTTAGTTTTGTCAACGAAACGTTGACAAGGTTCTTTTCTAACTGCCCCATCCTTGAAGAATTGAGATTGTCTGACTCCCGGATGTTTGAAGGATTATGCATTGAAAAGCCCACACTGAAGCACTTGTCCATTACTGGCTGTCTCTTATCAGAGTCTGCTGTGAAGATTTCTGCTCCTAATCTATTGACCATTAATTACACTAGATACCCACCGAAAGACTTTGTCCTCAACAGCTTTCCATCACTAGTCAAGGCAGATGTTGGTTTTGACGTGTATAAGGGATACAAATACCAGAACAAAGTATTTGTCAAGCTTTGGGCAAAGCTTTCAAGTGCAAAGCTCCTTAAAATATATGCCAACTCATTTCTGGTATGCCTAAATACTTAATATGATTCTTAGGTACATAATTGATTGTGTTGTTGTGAATTCTATGACTATCGCATCTTTATAGTATCAGCTTTGTTGAGCCATGGTTTTTCTGTTTTATATGCAGTTGTTTACTATTTTAAATTATTTTATTTCTTGGTGATTAGATTTTAAGAGAAGCAGATATCCTCTTAACCAATTTTCCCGCATTTAACAATTTGATCCATCTGGAAATTGGTTCACAATATGGTTGCACGAGCTTTGGTACAGATACTATTTCAACGGTGAGAACATTTTTCAAGTTTCTCCAGCTGTCGCCTAATCTAGAATCGATTATCTTTCCTCAGGCAAGTCACTCACCTCGTACTTCCAAATATTGTTTAAAAAGGATTTTCTTTTCTTGTTAAAATTGGCATTCACTTGTATTTTCCTTTGCAAGTCACCAAACTTTCATTAGTTTTCATTTGCATACCCGATTTTGGTTCATCTCTTAAAAACTAGTAGCCTGTGTACTCTTATTCCTATTGTTGTGTCGTATTTTGCTGAACTTTTTCTTTGATTCTTGTAGAGCATTCTCTTCCCTGACAAAGAAGATAATGATTGGTCACTTGATCATAATTGTTGGCCACCAAATCTCAAGTCGATCAAATTCAAAAATATTGATGGGAAACCAATGGAGCTAAATGCGATTAGTTTCTTTCTAAAGTATGGTGGTTCTCTTGAGAAGGTAACCATTGTTGCTTCTCAAAAGCTCTCCGAAGATCATGAGAAACAACTAACTGTAACAAAGCTGTTACTAATGTTTCAAAGACCCGCAAATTGTGTGGTTAAGTTCTTGACGAACTCCGAAGACACTTAACAGTACTTTCAGTATGTCAGTGTTGTTATTTTATTATTTTCGATGATTACTTTAGAAAACCCCGTGTGAGTGTTCACGAGTACTGTTAGTTTTCTCTTTTCTGAAATTTATGAAGACTGGTGTACTTCCCTGCACCATTAAGGACTGGGTATACTAAAATATTTTGTTCTTCCACTGTCATTCTGCCCCATTTTCTTTATTCTAATACATTTTCTTCAAGTCTGTTTCAGATATTTTACACGATGGGAACTTATATAAACTTACCAGTACCCCGTTGTACGACACATATATTCAAACTTACCTCTACTCCCAAGCTTTTTACCCTTTAGATCTTCCACAGGATTCTCTTTTAACATTTATTTTTCTTTCCCTTCAGATTATTATGATCAATGGCCGTTGACAACATTGTTGACTTGTGCTTGAGTGTCCCCATTCACGATGATTGTTTGAGTTCCTGTAGAGTCCAAAAAGGAATCTTAATTAGATCGAAACAAATTCATGAAGTATATTACCCACGTCATTGTCGAAAACATGGGGAGTTAACGTTACAAAACCTGCAGATTTCAAAGACAAACAAACCATTCGGTACAGTTTCTTACAAAACCATATTAATCTTTGATGGTTAATTCTTCATCAATTTTTTTGTCATTCTTCATCAATTTTTTCTATGTTTTAATCTGTGTTTTTGATGCAGTAACCTTTTAGTCACAGGATTCATGTTTTTATTTAACGATTTTCTATTCATCTAAAACTAAACTTTGTGTTATTGTCTCCTTTTCATGATCCGATTAACTTAAATCACTCATCAAATATTCTTTTACATCTCTTTCTCTTATATCTTTGTCTAAAATTTTTATTACCCTGGTTTTGATGTATTACTAATCTTTTTGTCTCTCCAGCATGTGTGTGCAGCTTGGATTATCCATTATGGCGTTTGCCTTTACGTTTGTGCTAGTGATTATTGCGTTTGCTGTGAAGTTAGCTAATCGTTTGAATGCTAGAATCGTCTTTGGTTATATCAGTGTTAAACAATGGCAGAAGTTCTTGGATCGTCAGATGATACCGATTCAAGCAATTAATTCAGTCCGCCATCAAAGGAATTCAAATTCAAATTTTTCTAAGTTCCGTAATTACAGCTTCAAGAGGAAACTGAAAGTTTGTTACCTTATTATTCTCTTTTGGTCAATATACGCTCTTGTTATTCTCATGCCACAAAATCTCAATAATCCTTTAGACCTTTATTTTTTTGGTCAAAAAATATTATGGGTATTTCCTGGAAACCCTAATATTGATAATTCTTTATATTTCTGGCTTTCTTTTTTCTCTCTCAAGCACAAAAACATAAACTCTCAAGAACTAGACCTTGCAAAAATGGAGTCAGAAGGTACTAGTCAAATGGGAGATCTGGTAAACAAGTTCAAAAAAGCTACTCTCGACTTAGGTGATACCAATGAAGTTGCAGTCATCTCTTCAGAAACTCAAGAAGAAGAAGAAGAAAATCTATGGGAGGCCAGTGCTATTGGTAGGGTGGTCATGGAAGGAAGAATGAGCTACGAAACTGTGGAAAAATTCATCAAGTTTACTTGGCCTTTTTTAACTAAGGAAGATGTTCAAATCATTGAAGTAGAACCAAACACAATGTTGTTTAAATTCAATAAGTGGGATTCATTGAACAGGGTCATCAACGAAAGACCTTGGAGTATCAATAGGCAACTGCTTGTTGTTCATGATTACATACCAGAGATGGTATACACTGAGAAACACTGGGGATTTCAACAATTCTGGCTTCAACTCAAGTTTATTCTTCCAGAACATATGAACGTTTCTGCGGTAACTAAGATAGGGAGCTTAATGGGTGAAGTGGTGGCTATTGAACCGAAAGATGCAGTTCCTATAGGAGGTGTTCCAGTTAAGGTTTGTGTGAATGTTGATCTCTCATTCCCTTTGAGAAGAGGTGTCAAGGCTATTACCAACGCTGGTGTAACCAAATGGATAAAATTCTATTATGAAAGACAGCCCCCAGGCATTTGCACGAAATGTTTTATTATCAAACATTGCAAAGTTGCTTGCAAAGATGCAACTACATTTCTGGAAAAAGCCCATGAGAAGCCATATTATTTCGGTAATCCAAAAGCAATAAGGAAGAATATATCTACTACAACTTCTATCTCAGCACCTGCATCCAAGAATACCCAAAAGAAGTTTGTGAAGAATACTGTTTTCATCCCGCCAAAAGATGGAGAAATCATCAACATGAACTTTCTGGTTAAGAATGGAGAAGGTGAAGAAGACACTGAGGATATCAGACTTGGAAAAAGATCTAGAACGGACTCTGACGCTGCTCTTACTATTACTCCCGAGACTTCTGCCAGTACCAACACTGCATATAACAAAGACCTTCAAACTTCACATTCAATCACTGCAAAGGATAATCCAACTCAGCCACCACATGGGGAGAGTCAGGTAAATCCCATATTCATCTTATCTTTGGAAAATTTTAATCTTTTCACTTGTCATTCTATAGTTTTTCCATATCAATTCCTGCCATTTTATCAATTTTTTAGCATCAATTTTCTTTTGACTTTCTTATTCTTCTTTCATCAGCTGCATATAGTTAAGTCCATAGCCATTAATCCCTGTCAGAATACTTCAATAAACCACATACATTTGCATATCATTAAATTCATTTTCTTCTTATTACTTGCTAGGGAAGAAATGAAAATAATTTCATGGAATGTGCAAGGGTTTAATAACTCTGACACCAGGAATCATTTAAGTGATTTAGTCAGAACTCAAAATCCAGATATCATCTTCCTGTGCGAAACCAAAATTAGTAGCAATAAATGTGCACCTCTCCTAAAGCAATTCCATTATCCAAACAGTGCTCACATAGAACCTCAAGGTCTTTCAGGGGGATTGGTCTTACTCTGGAAAGATGGTTTCTCTTGCAATATCATAGATATGTCCCATAACATGTTTAATGTTCTAGTTCAGGCAGATCTTAGCAAACCTGAATTTCACTTAACATGTATGTATGGTTTTTCCAATTACTCTAGGAAAAAAGATCAGTGGAACTATATCCAAAACATTAGTAGTCACATTAACAAACCTTGGGTCATCCTTGGTGACCTTAATTTTCATTTGATAGACTGTGATTCTAATGCTTGTTCTTCAGCTGATGGTATGGTCAACAATATTGTGAACTCTTGTGGTTTAGAAGACCTAGGGTTTGTTGATAAGAGTCATACTTGGACTAACAGTAACATGGGCACTGGCTCAAAAAAATCTAGAATAGACATGGCCCTTGGTAATGTTAATTGGTGCTTAAATTTCCCTAATAATAAGCTTTACCACCTAAATCAAATAGGAAGTGACCATAGCCCTATCATGTTAATGTCAGATGCTACTGTTCCTAATTGTTGGAAACCCTTTAAGTTCTTTTTAACTTGGTTAAATGATGATTCCTGTAAATCTGTTATTGCTAATGCTTGGAATTCTTGTGTAAGTGGCTCTCCTGCTTATCAATTGGTAAGCAAACAACACATCACAAGGAAAATGCTATCTCAATGGAATAAAGAACATTTTGGGGACATCAACCAAACTGTGGACAGACTGCAAAAAGAGTTAAGTGATCTTCAGGCGCAACCTTCCAATATGAGTAATGAAGAAAAGATTGTAAAAATCAATAATGACCTAAGTAAATGGCATAAGATCAAAAGTGAGTTTGCTCAACAAAAGTCAAGAGACAATTTTATCAATGAAATGGACAACAACAGCAAATATTTTCACACCAAAATCAACAGAAGAAAGTCCAGAAACAACATTGATTCTATTCTAGATCATGATAACAAGTGGCTACATACAAGAGAAGAAATATCCGGTCATCTTACTATGCACTTTAAAAGCATAAGTACTTCTGTTAATCCTGTTCTTGAGGAAAGATTTTACAATATTCTTCCTTCTATTATCTCAGTTGAAGACAATGCTGCCCTAGTCAGAATTCCTTCAAATGATGAAATACACAAAACTCTCAAAAGTATGGAAAACTGGAGTGCACCTGGTCCTGAAGGATTTCAAGCTGGTTTTTATAAGAGTCAGTGGGAGATAGTTGGTGAAGATGTTTGTTCAATGGTTAAAAGATTTTTTGAGAGCAAGCACATCTTGAAGAAAATTAACAAGACCTACTTGACATTAATCCCAAAGAAGAAGAAAGCATCTTGTGCTAGTGATTACAGACCTATTGGTCTATGTAATACTTCTTACAAGGTTATATCTAAAGTCATTGTTAACAGGATGAAGCCACTTATGGAGAAAATAATCTCACCTTTTCAAGCTGCATATGTCTCTGGAAGGTTAATCAGTGACAATACAGTGATAGCACAAGAAATCATTCATTCTATGAAGAAAAAGAGAGGTGAAACAGGTTGGATGTCTCTGAAACTTGATATGTCCAAAGCATTTGATAGGTTGGAATGGGCTTTCTTAATCAAAGTTCTTAAATACTTCGGTTTCTCAGATGATTTCTGTGATCTTATTTTTGAATGCATAAGCACTACTTCCTTATCTGTCTTGCTGAATGGCTCTCCTTGTGATGAATTTCACCCCTCAAGAGGTATAAGGCAAGGTGATCCTCTTTCACCTTACCTTTTCATCTTAGCAATGGAATACTTATCTAGACATCTCACTAATGCTCAACAGGATAAGTCTATTATTGGTATTAAAGTGGCTGCAATTTCACCAGCCATTAATCATCTACTTTTTGCAGATGATTGCTTGATCTTTACTCAAGCAAATGACACTTCAGCTAATAATTTATTGAAGTTACTTCATGATTTTAGCTCTCAGTCTGGACAGGTAATCAATTTTGAGAAGTCTGCAGTGCATTTCAGTAAGAAAACCAATCCAGAAGTTGCTTCAGCATTAACACAACTGCTTGGTGTTAAAGTTATGTGTTCCAAGGAAAAATACTTAGGATCACCTCTAATTCTTGGTCATTCAAAACAGGAGTCCTTTAAATCTATTAAAGAGAGTTTTGAACACAGATTCTCTTCTTGGTCTAGTTCTTCTCTTTCTCAAGCAGGTAGAGGTGTTATGGTAAAGCATGTACTTAATTCTGTACCAGTTTATCAAATGGGTACTTTCAAATTGCCTAACACTCTCATACAGCAGTTAACTTCAATTGAGAGGAAATTTTTCTGGGGATACAACAACAACAAAGGTTCTAACCCAATTGCTTGGACAAGTATTTGTAAACCTAAGGAGTTTGGTGGACTGGCTTTTAGAGATCTGGAGAAACTTAACCTTGCTCTTCTCACTAAGCTTGCCTGGAGAATTTGCACTGATTCAACCAGTTTAATGTCTCAAGTACTGGGCAGTAAATACTTTAAAGGTGGTGACTTACTTCATCAGCATATCTCAACAACTAACTGCTCTTATACTTGGAATGGTATTACAAAGGGTTTAAAGATCATCAAAGATAACTACTTTATGGAGATAAATAATGGTAAGAATACGAAAATATGGCAAGACAGATGGATACCTGGTATGTCTCAACCTCCAACACCTATAAATGATCTACACAGGTTTTACAATGTGGTAGAAGAACTATACTTACCAGATTCAAGTCATTGGAATATTGATCTTCTTAACAAGTTATTTGATGCTGGCACTTCTCTGAAGATCCAAACTCTTTTCATTGATACTAGTAAAGAAGATGTTATGCTTTGGCCACCTTCTAAAGATGGAAAATTCTCAGTTAAAAGTACCTATAAACTTTTAACTCTCAGTAACAATGATATCCAGATTAATGGTATTAATATTAATCCAAAAGTCTGGAAAAAACTGTGGAAGTGCTCAGCTGCTCAGAGGATTAAATTGTTCTCTTGGAAATGCATAAGGGGTCTCAACATAACAAAGAGTAAAAGAGCTCAATATAATTCTTCTCTAGCAACTCACTGTGATATTTGTGGTGATACAATGGAAAACATGGAGCATATCATCTTTCATTGCAAGCACGCTAAGGAAGTCTGGAAAGGTGTCAACTTCAATATTGCAGCTATATCAGCGAGTTTCAATACTATCTCTGAGTGGGTATTAAGTTGGTTTGATGCTGACAACAATACGCTGGAAGATAGCAAGATTCTCCTTCTAATGATAAGCATATGGATTTTATGGAAGGATAGATGTGATGTGGTATTTCAGGGAGTAAAACTAAACTCTATCTCCTCTGTGCACAAAATCTCTTATCATTTAGCTTCTCACCTGCGCACTTATAATACATCTAATGCATCCACTCAGATCATTTCTAGTTATAACTCTAACTGGAAGCCCCCACCTGATGGTATTTTAAAAATTAATGTAGATGGTTCTTTTAATCACGATACTAATCAATATGGCATTGGTATCGTGTTACGTGATCATGCAGGCACTTGTCTTGGAGTCAAAGGGAACTATGGAGATGGAGCACTAAATCCAGAAGCAGCAGAGTGTATGGCAGTTCGGGAAGCTTTATTTTGGGCACTGGAAAAGAACTATCCAAGCATACAAATTGAAGCAGATGCCAAGCTAGTAATAGAGTCTATTAATACTAGTAACTTGCTCACTCAATGGGAGAGTAGGAACTTAATAAAGGAGATACAATATCTCTCCTCTAAGTTTTTGTATTGCAATTTCATTTCAGTTCCAAGAAAAGATAATCAAGTTGCAGATTACCTTGCTAAAAATGCAAGAGAGAAATCTGCAAAGTTTGAAAGTTATGTAAACTTTGATGCAATTATTGTTGATCTCTTAGCAAAAGATCACAATAATATTTGAGCAATAAATTTCCTTTTTATCAAAAAAATATTAATCTTTGATAAGATTCAAAACCAGAGAGTAGTTTGGAAATTCCAGTGATGATAATTGAAGGAGAATCAATAGATGTTGCAGTTGTAGTTAGGGTTTTAGGTCTTGAGAGAATGACAAGTTTCCGTAAAGGACAATTTTTTGGAATCCCAATAGGTTTCTATGCGATAACAAGAAGACAAATTATAAGTAAAACGAATGATCCTCCAAAGGCTCTTCCTAAACATATAAAAATCAGCAGCACTCCACGCTCCACTCGGATTTAAATTTCAATTCCATCTAGAATTCCTAAAGCCGACATACTAAGATTTTCCACAAACTTATAAAAGGAAACTCGTCCACCGTTTTTAAGATCGCATAGACGCTTTGCATCGAAAAATAAGCTTATCAACACGCGCATTCATAAAACCAATAATGGCCATGCAAGGTTCAAGATTTTCAAGATGTACGCGAACTTGCGAGAGAAAGTCAATTTCTATATAGCCTCATGGATTCGATTCGGAATAATAAATCTCTCAACTCCAGCTGAATTGGATTATTTAGGACGTTTGGATTTTGAGATACACAAGTTCTCGGTAGAACAATATGGATTAACAGGTAATGAACTTGAAACATATCTACAAGAAATAGAGGAATTAAGAAGAACGTTCACGGAAGATTTGAGACTTTCCGAACCAAGACGTGAACTTGCAAGAGAGAAAGCTGAATTTGTATATAGCCTCATGGATTCAGATTCATCAACAATAAATCTCCCAACTCCTACTGATTTGGACTATTTACACTACGGGAAAAATCATCATTGACGACACTAGATAAGAGTTGTAATACCCCTACGACAACTCTATTTCATGCATTGTGGAACGGGGGTATTGTAGAAAGTCCAAGATTTTCTACAATGGTTGACAAGGGTTGTAAAGGGTGATGTGATTCATGGTTCGACAATATTTTTCCAAAGTTGTGATTCTATTTCAATCTTTTCTGATAACCTAACACAACTCTTATTTATATTGTAAGGCTTGATTTCACAACATTTAATTTGTGTAGTAAAATTCTATAACACAACTTCTCTAATGGTTGGGAATAGCACTATTACTACACTTGTTAGAGTGGTTGAAAAATCTCACACAACTCTTGTTTATATTGTTATACATACTTTCACAACCTTTGTCTAGTGTGGTCATAATCTCTAACACAACATCCTTAAAGGTAGTATTATTTGAAGTAACAACTTCTGTTTTCAGTAGATGAATGTTTAACTGCAACTTTTGTTTGGAGTTGTGTGCATAAAACTATTTTGAAAAAAAAAAATAGGGCTGAAACCCAAACTAAATCTGATTCAATCTAAAATTACTCTATATTGGAACTTGAATTATGAATTCAAATGACCATTCAATTAAAAAGTCATTGTATTGTATTGGTAACACAATTTATAACTGAATATAGTTTACACCTGGGTTCAAAATCACAAAATAAAAAAATAAAAAAAAATGAAGTAACCAAATCTCCGGTTCAACATGAACCATTCCTTACACGTTCCTACACCAAAGTTGCATAAAAAGTAAAAACCTAGACATTGGAGTGAAGAATTGCATACGGGGGCATATCAACACTCATGTACGGGAGAAATTCTGTCCAATGCACTTGCAGAGCCTTGCCCATGCCTGCAGTAAACTCAAGGAGTTCAATTTTCAAAGTTATAACCAATTTTAAAATAGAGTACAAGGTCCCTCGACTTATTTAAACAGCATAAACATTAAGATCGTACCTGTAGAAACCGATACACCCTCAATATTTGCAATCTTTTTGAAGGATCTAGTTAATCCTTTACTTTGACATTCTGATCTTCTTATCTGCAAAACCAAACAATACAATTTTTTTAGAAAGTTGGAATTTTTCCCATTACAACAAAAAATTCAGATGCAAGACTGATAACGTACTGCAATTATATCCCCTCTTCTTTTTGCACACCCCTATATAGCAGACTTGCATAAGAACAGAGTGATGTGGTTTTATCTCTAAAGTAAGTGCTAAAATGAATCCCATAAAAAAAAGTGTTATACTGAACGGACGGTTTATATTAGAAAGTGGCAGATGTAACTCAACAAACCAATATGGCTAGGCTAATCACAATTTACTATGGGAAAAACAGTGAAGCTGTAATTTGAAGCCGTTTATACCTTTATGTTTAGATTATTCCATCTTTATGTTTAGATTATTCCATCTTCCATCTTCTCTGTTAATTTGAATCCGTAAGCCTCTAAGATGTCCAGTGCTGCAAAGGAACACAAACAATGTAGTTAGTCCCAAACCTGTAAAGTGAAGATATTAGAATATTTTGACATGGTGAGTGAATAAAAATGGGCTAATCACTCCATTCGCAGGCAGGTTATGTCAAATGCATTCTGGCAGGAAACATGGATTTCAGTTTGCTCCTGGTCTTTACAGTTTTTGCTGCACAAGCTCTTTCTTTGCAAGCCCTGCGCATAATTAGCCTTTTCCTATAAACATCCTTTTCCTGGTGACGATGGAGACGGCAGTGAAGGTGGGGATGGCGAAGAACAAGGGTGTGTCTTTTCGTGTAAATGAAATCAACAAAAACTAGTCAACACCCAAATCAGACAGATACACAAATTTTAGGTGAAATTTTTTTTCAGTTATTACCATAAGTCGGACTAGGTTAACGCGCACTAGTTTCAATTGCATGAAAATTTATATCTTACATATCAAGAGAAGGCAAAAGTATAGCACAAAGAGACCTTGCATTAAGGAGTTCGGGCTTGCGCTCCTGCATGATACACTGTGATGCACCATCGATTATAGCTCTTTGGGTAAGCAGCCCTTCATAGTACAAACTTCTCAAGTGCAGACACCACTATGTTCCATGGAAATTCCACGATGAGATACGTGATTTGTTTACCCGCCCAAAAAAAAGAGAAAAAGAAAGCGATTAGTCGCCTAACCAAATATTGAAATAGCTTCTTTTATAACTCATAGGGTCTTCTAGGCTTCTAACTGCTATGAAGGCATAACTAAGAAAGTCCAAGTATTTGAGTGTCTATATCAACTAACATTCCCCAAACAAATTCAGGTTAAACAAAATCAATGTCTTACAAACCAACATTACTAAATAGTTAAAAACATCGACTAGAACTCATGTCATTACCTGAACAACAGCTTCATGAAACTTTTATTCGTGTATGTCTCTTGCTAACAACAGCTTATAAGATGCAAAATAGAAGGCAATGATGCATCTCCAACTCACCGCACACTTCATAATCCATTCACAACTCCATCTTGCCAATTTCCGAATCTCAACCTCTCTTTATGGTCACTGTTTGAGGCCATTACCACCATTACTCCATCTCAGATCACAATTCACTATCTCTTGCAATATCATGGGACAACTCATAATCGAACACACACACATTCATTCATTCAAACTCACCCATTCCTGCAACAACAATTTCATCCCTAATCCTAGACAAGAAGAATGAAAAAGAAACAATCATAATCGAGACAAGAAACATAACAATAAATCACCCAAACTCAATGGTAATAAGTCATTTCCAAGGGAATCGAAACGAAAAGTAAGAAAAACAAAAATCACAACAAGGGTCTTGAAGAATTATACCGATCGGCTTCGGAGGTTGCTTTGCCATTTGCGAATCAAATTGCAATTAGCTCTCCTACCATCAATAACAAGACTTGGATCCAAACAAGCCCTAGTTACAGCTTCAGGATCACTAAAAGTAACCTAATAACCAGAAAATCAAGCACATGTGTCAGTATTGATCAAGATTATGAAAAAGTAACATAAACCCATAACAGAAGATGAAAAAAAAAACAACTTACAAATCCATATCCTTTTGATCTTCCTGTATTCTCACATTCAGTACCAGCACAAGCAGATCGACCCACAGATTCTTCCTTGTATTTCAATGGCAAAAGCTTGAAATCTGTAATTACCCATCTGGTCCTTCCCTTATATCACAAAGCCACAAAGACCAAAGATCAACACTTTTGCCATCAAAGGTTTGGGGTTTTTATTTTTGTTTTGAAATCTAGGATTTCTTTGGTAGTTAGGGTTTCTCTATTCGACCACCATTAGCACCATCGAGTCTCTATACCAATACTCTCAAATCCAATCCAAACCCAGCTTCTCATCACCATATAAAGAAGCGAAACCCAATCGCCGATCATTGCAACACCAATCTTCACAAATTATCCCTTGATTTCCTCTCGAGCTTGAACATAAACACAAATCCATCTCTCGTATTTCTTGAAACCTAACTTCTCTTCCTCAATTTCTTCGTCCATCAAACCCATCTAAGAAACCTTCGAAGCAACCACCATCTCTTTCTCATCTTCATCCGGTTTCCTAAATTCATCGATCTCATTGAAATCTGACAAACAGTCATTATTCTCTCTTCCCTGAATTTGAGAAGAAAATGATTGATAGCATATTACGAATTAAAGTTGGGTTTCGTTTGATTTAGGGTTTGTATAAGGTGTATCTGAGGTATTCGATTGATGAGTTTCCGTGGCTCGAGGTTGTGATGATTTTCACCGGAAATTGCGAGATGAAGAAGAGGGATTGAGAAAAAAAAAGGGTGGTGATGAAGCGCCGGTCATATGTGGAGAAGAAGATAGGTGTTCTTCGGGGGAGAGGAAGAGGAGGCGAAGAAAGAGAGAAAGGGATAGAGCTCAAGTGGTTAAGGGAGGGTTTGGTGGGTGAATGAAAATGATGGGCGGACCAGATTTCTTTTGATCCACTCATACGGATTGAGAAAAGAATCTGACGGTTGATATTGTATTTGTGATGCTCATACGGATTGCAAAGCATTTGTGTTTCTCTTTGTGCTAATACGAACTCATGTATTCGGTTTATTATCAACCTTCGACATGAAAAAAAAATCCAAAAAAAATATTAATAAATTTAGGACATTGTTATCGACATTCTGATATAAAAAAATCCAAAAAATGTATAAGAATGAATCGGGAAAATGAAAAATGAATTCTATAATTGGTGTGTTTCTTTGTGCTTTCTCTTTGTGTTTTTGTGATTTCTCTTTGTGCTTCCAGTTTGGATTTCGACTAGCCGCATAGGTCATGAAGTAATTTTGAAAAGTCATACAGATCATGAAGTAGCTTTAGTTCACAATGGTAAACTCAGGTTAGCATGATACATCATCGAAATCGATAAATATGAATCTCAATGTCGGTTCGAACTTCAAATGTGGTATAACGGCATACAAACTATGAACCGAGAAGCTCCATGAGGGTTCAAACTTCAAACTTAACATGATACATCATCTAACTCAATAAATATGAAGCTCAGTGTCGATTCGAACTTCAAATATGGTATTACGACATAAAAACTATGAACCAAGAAGCTTTGGGAGGGTTTTGACTTCAAACGGAGCATGATATATCATTGAAATCGATAAGTATGAAGCTCATAGTCGATTGGAACTTCAAATATGGTATAAAGGCATAGAAACTATGAACCAAGAAGCTCTGGGAGGGTTCTGACTTCAAACGTATCATGATATATCATTGAAATCGATAAATATGAAGCTCATAGTCGATTCGAACTTCAAATATGGTATAACGGCATAGAAAATATGAACCAAGAAGATCTGGGAGGGTTCTGACTTAAAACTTAGCATGATACATCATAGAAATCGATAAACATGAAGCTCAACGTCGATTCAAACTTCAAACTTGGTATAATGGCATATAACCTATGGAACACGAAGCTCTGAGAGGGTTCTGACTTCAAACTTAGCATGATACATCATCGAAATTGATGAATATGAAGCTTAGTCAAAAACCTGACCGCGAGTTGACTAATCTAAGTCAAAAACTTGGTAAAAACGATAAATCCATCCATTTACAGGTAAGATTCCTTCGGTATATTCTACGAAACCTTAAACAAACCTTATTTATGCATATTCTACGCATACCATGCTCCGAGATCGAAACCTGGCCGCGATTTGACTACTCTAAGTCAGAAACCTGGTAAAAACAACGAATCCATCCAATTACAGGTAAGATTTCTTCGAGATATTCTACGAAACCTTAAAAAAACCCTATTTCTGCATATTGTATGCGTACCAGGATCTGAGATCGAAACCTGGCCATGAGTGGACTACTGTAAGTTAGAAACTTGGTAAGAACGACGAATCCATCCATTTACAGGTAAGATTTCTTTGGAATATTCTCTGAACCGTGAACAAACCCTATTTCTGCATACTATATGCATACCGGGCTCCGAGATCGAAACACGCCGCAGTGGACTACTATAAGTCGAAAACTTGGTAAGAACGATGAATCCATCATCTACAAGTAAGATTCCTTCGGAATATTCTCCAAACCTTAAACAAACCCTAGTTATTTTGGCATATTGTATGCATACCCCGGCCTCGAGATCGAAACTTGGTCGTGAGTGGACTACTATAAGTCGGAAACTTCGTAACGATGAACCCATCCATTTACAGGTAAGATTCATTTGGAGTATTCCCCGAAAAATTAAGAAAACCCTATTCTAGCATATTGTATGTATACCCTGGATCTGAGATTGAAACCTAGCCGTGAGTGGACTACTATAAGTCGGAAACTTCGTAAGAACGATGAATCCGTCTATTTACAGGTAAGATTCCTTTGGAATATTCCCTGAAACCTTAAAAAAACCATATTCTGGCATATTGTATCCATACCCTGGCTCCGAGATCAAAACCTGGCCGTGAGTGGAGTGTTATAAGTCGAAAACTTGGTAAGAACGATGAATCCATCCATTTACAGGTAAGATTCCTTCAGAATATTCTACGAAACCTTAAACAAACCCTATTTTTGTATACTGTATGCATACCAGGATCCGAGGTCGAAACCTGGCCGCGAGTGGACTACTCTAAGTCATAAACTTGGTAAGAACGATGAATCCATCATCTACAAGTAATATTCCTTCGGAATATTCTCCGAAACCTTAAACAAACCCTAGCTATTCTGGCATATTGTATGCATACCCTGGCCCCGAGATCGAAACCTGGTCGTGAGTGGACTACTATAAGTCGGAAACTTTGTAAGAACGATGAATCCATACATTTACATGTAAGATTTATTTGGAGTATTCTCCGAAACGTTAAACAAACCCTATTATGGCATATTGTATATATGCCCTGGCTCTGAGATCGAAACCTAGCCTTGAGTGGACTACTATAAGTCGGAAACTTCGTAAGAACGATGAATCTGTCCATTTACAGGTAAGATTCCTTCAGAATATTCCCTGAAACCTTAAACAAACCATATTCTTGCATATTGTATGCATACCCTGGCTCCAAGATCAAAACTTGGCCGTGAGTGGAGTATTATAAGTCGGAAACTTGGTAAGAACGATGAATCCATCATCTACAAGTAAGATTCCTTCGGAATATTCTCTGGAACCTTAAACAAACCCTATTTCTTCATATTGTATGCATACCAGGCTCTGAGATCGAAACCTGTCCGCGAGTTGACTGCACTAAGTCAGAAACTTGGTAAGAACGAAGAATCCATCCATTTACATATAAGATTCCTTCGAAATATTTTACGAAACCTTAAACAAACCCTATTTCTGCATACTATATGCATACCAGGATCCGAGATCGAAACCTGACCGCGAGTGGGCTACTCTAAATCCGAAACTTGGTAAGAACGACGAATCCATCATCTACAAGTAAGATTCCTTTGGAATATTCTCTGAAACCTTAAACAAACGCTAGCTATTCTGGCACATTGTATGCTTACCCTGGCCCCGAGATCGAAACCTGGCCGTGAGTGGAGTACTATAAGTCGGAAACTTCGTAAGAACGATGAATCCATCCATTTTACAGGTAATATTCCTCCAGAATATTTCCCAAAATCTTAAACAAATCCTATTCTGGCATATTTTATGCATACCTTGGGTCCGAGATCGAAGCCTGGCCAGGAGCGGACTACTATATAAGTCTGACAGTTCGGAAAAACGATGAATCGAACCATTCACGGGTAAGATTCCATAGGAATATTCTCAGAAACCTTAAACACATACAAATTCGTCAACTTCGAGAAAGAAAATGCCTCTGAGATCGAAACCTAGGGTTTTACAACTCTTATGAAGGGTTGTCATAAAGTTAGTGTATTAAAGAACCACAAACTTGACAGAACATGTTATGGTGTAGGTATGGTTAGTGGTGTAGAGTTCCATACAGGAGGCTGAGGATCAAATCCCCGCATCCTCATTTCTTCCAACGTTCTATATTTTTACTTCAACAACACTTATAAGTGTTGTTATACATTTTTATTAAAAAAAAAACAAGCCAAAACTTGTGAACGGTAAGGATGGTTGATGAGCTAGACTTCCATGCATCAGATTCATGTTCGAATCTCCCCTCCAACCTAATTTTTTCCAACATTCTATATTTTTACTTCAACAACACTTATAAGTGTTGTTATACGTTTTTATTAAAAAAAAAAAGTAAAAAAAACAGAACTTGTGAACTGCAAGGATGGTTGATGAGCTAGACTTCCATGCCGTAGGTTTATGTTCGAATCTCCCCTCTAACACTATTTTTCATCATCGTATTTTGGTGTTCTTCAACAACTCTTGTGAGAATTGTGATAGGCTTAGTCACTACATTTATGGAACAGAGTTGTTATAGCTAAATGTCGTCACAACTCTTTTGCTTAAGGAGTTGTTGTTTGTTTTCTTAGCGCAACCCCTTGTTCCAAATGGTTGGTAGTGATGATATACGACAACTCTTCCTTTGAAACCAGTTGTAAAACATATGACTTTTTACGATGTTTAGCAAAGAGTTGTAAAACCCCAGTTGTAGATGTATATTTTTCCCGTAGTGTTAGGACGTTTGGATTTTGAGATACGCAAGTTTGCGGTAGAACAATATGGATTAACAGGTGAGGAACTTGAAACATATCTGCAAGAAATAGAAGAATATGCTTATCTTAAAGTTGAAAAAGAATAAGCAAAAAAGTTGACATTGGATATTTCTATGACAAAGGGAATGGAATTAAAGGATGGGGAAGATTATTCTACGAACAAAAACTAACTGTCCGCTATCATGTCAAGATGAAGTAAAAACAATGGATTTTTATCAAGTATTTAGCTTTAGGTTTATTTGGTATAATTAAGGTTGTTTGTTCTTTTTTCCAATCAGTTTTTGCTGTTTATAGTAAAAGACCATTTTGCGTGAATTTTGTGCAGGGAAGGACCCAAGTGTTGGCATTGTCTAACTCTGGTTTCTACTCAAACTACCCATACTAGCTAGATTTGAGCCAGTGCTACGCACCTCGCATAATTAACTTCTCCTAACAATGTAAGTTGGTAGTTTTTCTTACCATTTTGTTATACACTTCGAAACTTTCTTTCGAGCAAAACGATGATGGAAGCTGATAATTGCACGTCCCAATTGGACAGTTTTTACCTAACAAAATAGTGATGAAAAGTCATAGTTGTCCGTTTCAGGTATACCGTTTAACCAATAAAATGAGAGTGCGAATTCTTGCACACTCTTTAACGAGTGTATATTTCCAATTTCAATCTCTACCCTTGATTTAATTTAGGGAGTTATGTAACAAGGGTCGTGATTCTAAACATGGAGGGTAATGGGGCCATCCGTTAAATAACCAACCAATCAGAAGAATATGTGAAATATACACTCGTTAGAGGAGTGTGAACAGATTTGGACTCATAAAATGATGACGAAATGTCATAGTTTGCCTAACTGGTTCCACGGGGGCTTATCCATTAGATAGATTATGACAGAAAATTGTAGTCGTTTGATGGATGAAAATAACCTAACAAAATGATGATAAAAATCGAACAGAGGCTAGCCGTTTGCCGCCGCCGCCTCCTCTTATCCGCCAGCAAAAATGAACAGAGGTATACTAACATGAACAGACAAAGAAGAAAAAGGAACATAAGAATTGTCATTAACATATGAATTGTTATAGAGCCACAGAATCAAAAGTTCTAATATTCCACAAACGAATCTAAATCCAATACCCAATTCAAACTAGTGCAATCATTAATCAACAGAAAATCAAATCAAGAAGATAATCCACCACCAAAATCAAATACAAATAAACCCCTTCATAATTGAAAATTTAATGTATTGGACAGAAATTAGAATTTACAAGAACCACCACAACTAAGTTACATGAACTGAAATTTGTATTGCTAGTAAAATAATGTTGGGTGCAATAAACGAAAAGAAAGAAAAATCAAATAAGAAAAAGTTAATACCTAGCTCTTTTATAATAATGATCGATTTGACAAAATGAAAGAGCTTCCCATATCTCCATAACAGCAACAAGGCAAAATTTAGGAAATATAGAGTGAGTCACGTGTTTAACACGTCGTCCTTAAGACATTAGCGCCCGGCTACACTCAAGTGTGATGCTATAGCCCTCTTAGGACGGATATCAAAAGGATAAAACACCCTACTACACCTACTACTAGCATATGTAGTAGATGCTCAACTTGAGCTTGGCAACTACGAACAACCCTTAAGGAAAATCACGAACGCTAAAGAAAACAATTTAAAAAAAAAATCCCTTGGGGGTCTCTCTAAATTACAGAGAAACCCCTTTCCCATAGATTTTATAAAAGTAGAGAATTTGTTTATATAATGGAATAATACAATTTAAGAAGAGGAATTCTCCGATGTGGGACTAATAGGATTTTCATTTCACTAAGAAAACAAAATTTAATTTTATTTAGTAAGAAAACTTTAAAAATAGAAATTAATATATATTGTTTCTAACAATCCCTCACATGAATGAAAACCTCAATAAAACATGAAAACACAGATAGATCTTGGTAAATCAACATCCCAATCTCACAATCGGAACTGACTGAACAGACGGATCGCGCATGCTTAAGTCATACTAGCCATTCCAATGTCCTCTACCTCACACAACAGTGTGTTAACCCCAGGGTCATACTAGGGATTGCAAAAATCATATAGTACAGTATGCTTTCATCGTTAGTTTCTCACAGGTGAGACTAAAGGTTTCTTTCACCAAGGTGAAAATGCATGAACTAGTGAACCTTTAGTGACCCTTAGATCCTAAGTTCCAAAGTACTACCAAAACCATCGAATAAAATGAAACTCATTTTCATAAAATGAGTTAATTTTCGATAAAAAACAAAAATATCACATTGTTGAGGGTGGTTTTAGCTTAGGTTTAAAATCGTAAAACACTAAATCCTAGCGAGATAGTGATGTCACAACATTTAAACTAACAAGCATTTACTAGGCACATTTACTGAAACCTTTAATGTGTCCCTAAATAATTACCGGGGTATCTTTTTCAAATTAAGGTTACGACAAGCCAAACCCTAATTCCCACGTGTACCAATGGCAAACCATGCCAGCCATACCGACCGCGCCAAAGCATGCCAACCATGCTAGCCGCACCTCTGTGCCAATGGCAAATCATGCCAGCCACACCGACCGCGCCAAAGCATGCCAACCATGCTAGCCGCACTGCGTGCCAATGGCAAATCATGCCGACCACACCGACCGCCAAAGCATGCCAACCATGCTAGCCGCACCTCCAGTGCCAATGGAAAATCATGCCAGACCACACCTCTTTAGCCATGCCAAACGCACCTCGCCATGTCCCCATGCCGCGCCACCATACTGGCCTTCATTACGCGGCTATCAAAAAGAAGGCGTGCAACAATCAACGGTTTCCCTTCATTCCCAGGAGCAAATCCTGGCCGTCTAAGGTTACCAAACGACCTTTGCCCCAAAACCCTAGCTTGGTCACGCAACTGGCCCAAGCTAGTCACGCCATGCGCCTATGGAGAACCCTTGGCCCCACATTCCAAGCCAAACCAAACCTATCCAAGCTAGCCGCGCCATGCCAAAACGCACCTTGCCTTGGCCCTAGCCACGTCATACGCCCATGGCAAACCCTTGTCCCCACATGCCAAGCCAAAACCGCACCTAGCCAAAGCTAGCTTCGCCCAAGGCGAACCCTTGGCCCCACATGCCAAGCCAAACCAAACCTAGCCAATCTAGCCGCGCCATGCCAAACGCACCTTGCCTTGGCCCTAGCCATACTAGTCACATCATGCCAAGCCAAACGCCCTAGCCACGCCATACGCCCATGAAAAACCCTTGGCCCCACATGCCAAGCAAAAACCGCGCCTAGCCAAATCTAACCACACCCAAGGCGAACCCTTGGCCCCACATGCCAAGCGAAACCAAACCTAGCCAAGCTAGCCGCGCCATGCCAAACACACCTTGCCTTGGCCTAGCCATGCTAGTCACATCATGCCAAAGCCAAACGCCCTTGCCTTAGCCCTAGCCACGCCATACGCCCATGGCGAACCCTTGGCCCCACTTGCCAAGCAAAACCAAACCTTGCCAAGCTAGCCGCGCCATGCCAAACGCACCTTGCCTTGGCCCTAGCCATGTTATCCACATCATGCCAAGCCAAATGCCCTTGCCTTGGCCCTAGCCACGCCATATGCCCATGGAAAACCCTTGGCCCCACACGCCAAGCCTAACCACACCCTACCCGCGCCACCCTGTTGGCCTTCCCTACGCGGCCATCAAAACGAAGGCGTGCATTAATCAACGGTTGGCCTTCAAACCCAGGGGCAAATCTTAGCCATCCAAGGTTACCAGACGACACATGGTAACCTTTGGCCCGAAAACCTAAGTTTGGCCTCGCCAAACCTTGCCATGCCAACGGCATGCCAACCTAGCCGCGCTACACGTTGGCCCTCACTACGCGACTACCAAAACGAAGGCGTGCAACAATCAACGGTTTCCCTTCAATCCCAGGAGCAAATCCTAGCCATCCATGGTTACCAGACGACACATGGTAACCTTTGGCCCGAAAACCTAAGTTTGGCCACGCAAAACCTTTCCATGCCAACGACATGCCAACCTAGCCGCGCCACCACGTTGGCCCTCACTATGCGGATGCAAAAACAATTGGTGCAACGATCAACGGTTTCCCCTCCTCTCAAGATGCAAAATCTCGACCGTCGAAGGTCACCAGGATGGCAAGTTTCCCGAGATTGACTTGCCAAGCCACAACAACGTGCTACATGTTTTCCAAAATATTCGAGACATCAACACAAACTGGGGGATCCTCTTTGGGTATTGGTTTGGCGGTCTATAGCGTGCGGCGAACACTACGCCCGTCATAAGGAAGTGTCATAAGTGTGAGGCGGTTAGTAAATACAGAAAGTTATGTGTGAAACATTCATGAGACATAAAGCACATGCGTTAACGACTTTGTGGGACATCAATCCCATAACGTTAGCGATTATCATGAAAACCGAGTTTCATGCATTAACCACTTTATGGAACATCAATTCCATGCATACGGTTATCACCTCCTCCTATTTACTTCCCCCACTCCTTAATGAGACCAGGGTACGTTTTACTCCGACTTGTATAAATAGGTCTTACCTATTTCCATTGGACAACAAGTTCATACGGGATATACAACACTCAGAAATACTTACTTGCTAGTTTACCTTGGGAGCTCTCTCACTTTTCTGATAACAAGTCGTAGTAACCCAATTACTCTTGCGAATCAACTATTCTCGCGCTCACCACTTTCCTCGCTTCCCTCCCCAAAACCAACCCATTCTCCTCCACTTTGTGACAGAAGCAAGTCTGGAACGGCCATTTCTTGGTTTAGGCTGGACTTGTACAGATTGATCTCTCGAATCTAAAGTACTCCCTTGCAGTACATTGTTTAGAGTTTAAATTGCTTCTCACCTGCACACCCGCAATTACCGAAATCAGCAGAAACCATTTTTACCAATAAACAATTGGCGACCACAGCGGGAGGATTGATCTATCGGTTACAATATCAACTCCAACTCCTGATTTCGTTTCCCGAACGTCAATCCCAATATGGTAAAACTCAGGTCTGGAACGGTTGCCGAGAATACCAGCACAGAGCACGTCCCTGATGTTAACGTCTCTCCCAATAACGTCGTTACATCACCTACTGACTACAGTAACTCTGAATGCACTCCCTCAAGCGTAACAACGCCAATCACCGGGCCGAAGCGCCTCGCCTCGATGTCTGCACAACCCTCTAATCACGGCAACGGAAACACCTCTTCGGGCGTTACGCCACCAGTCACCAAAGCCAGAGCTGCCGCTATGGCTCCTAATGTTTCGTCTAGCATGACACCTCCAACCACAACTAAGGTTCCAACTACCCCACCGACGGGACGAGAGACCGGAGGGACCAGAGGAAGCCGTCCTTATGTCACCATCGCTGATTTGATGGAACGACAGGAAATGCTCGCCAGAGCCCAGAAAGATATGGTTTCAACACAAAAGGAAGTACTCGTCTTTCTCAAGACCCTGACAAAGAGGCTACCACGTGAGTCGCGTCCCCTAGAGCCGTTTGGAAACGTCTCCAACAACACCGACGCTAGCACCTCGGCAGAGCACGCCTCCGCGGAAAGGGAGATTCGCGTTAGAATCCCATTGGAAAGAAATTATCCATCCAACTTCGTCACGCGAGAAGACCTGGAGAAAATTCTCCGCAACCGAATCAAGAATGATGAATTGGACATGCATCAACACCAACCCCCTTACCCATCCAAAATGAAAAGAATCCCTCTTCCAAGGGGGTACTCCTCTCCTCAATTCACCATGTACGATGGTACCGGGAATGCACATGAGTATATCTCCCGTTTCTTGGAATCCCTAGGTGAACATGAATATAATCACGTTCTTCATCTAAGGGAGTTCTCAAAATCACTTACCTAAGGGCGTATACATGGTACAACGGATCCCACAACAGTATTCCCAACCGGAGTAGCATGGTTACCGCGTTTTACAAGAAGTACTTCTTCGTGTCTCGAACAAGTTACTTTCTCGACCTCGGAAGAATGTACCAGTGGGATAACGAATATCCGAATGATTTTGTCAAAAGGTTCAGGGTTCAAGCGCTCGACTGTCACGACCCAAATGTGACTGAGCAATAGATGGTGAACGCGTGCATCAATGGTATGGTTCCTATTTACTGCGCCTTGCTAGAAAACTTGCGCTTCCAAACATTCTCCTAACTCCATGAAGACGCTAGACGATCCGCAACAACAACACCAGCATTACTGGAAAGAACTAGGCCAACTCGAACCGAAGACACATGTGAAACTCGCGGGAATAGACGCCTCACCAGCAAGCAATTTAATGCCGGCTCATCCTCCGTGAACATAGTGAACGAAAGAGGGAAAAGGAAGGCCCCAACTACATGCCACCAGCCAGAACGTGAAGCACCGGCGCAACGAGAATCCCCGCCACGGAAGACCGCCACTAAAGCTCCCATGCATCATCATAAAACCGAAGGGAATACCTCCGTGCACGAGACTGTACAATCCATGATGCATCATGTATGCGAAATTCTCTATATTTCCAAGGTGCAGCGCCAAGATATTTTCGCATCTCTCAATCGCGTTGTATCCGGCAAACGACTTTTTCTCTCCCCGGAAACCACACCAGGGGCCCAAGCTTTCCAAACGGGCGGAATCAAAGGGGGAACTGGGACTGCGACCACGTCCGTTTAAGAGGTATCAAATTTGACAAAGACGCTTATCGACGCGGCCTCTGACCTCAACATCGTTAATTTCAAGACACTAAGGGCTGCGGGATTTACAAAACAAGACGCTACCCATTCCCCGTCTGTGATTAATAACCCGAAATGAGGAGCTTTGAACGTGCATGGCTACATCAACCTCGAGATCAAGATGGGAAACGCTATAACGCATAGCAAATTCCACATTGTCAAAGAACTGGGTCACGACATGATATTGGGACACTTATGGGTACTCGACAACAAAGCGAAATTAGATGTGCACCCTCTACCAACGTCCACGCCCGAAAGAATTTCTAACAAATCATCCTATTGGTTATCGTATCGACGAGTTATCAATGGAACCCAGACATCTGGAGAAGACCTGTTGGCCCTAGCTCATGGATTTCAAACACAAGTAAGTCTGGCCGAACGACCTTCTCTACAACCAGTCATTCCTTCCCATATTCCGTCATGGGGACTCGGCGCGATTACTTGAACGGAAATTGTTAAGAAATGTGAATGGGGTGCTGGGCCATCGAAACCAATGGAGCCAAGACTCAAACGTTTGCACGACGCCTGAACCCGTTTTCAATCGGAGATATAGTTGTTAAGGTAAACTCGTTTCAAGTTGGGAAGATGACGGTAAAAATGGCTATTCAAATTGATTCGCCCAATAGAAGAGAAGACGAGGCAGACGTATCGGTGGCGGACATCCTTTTAGGAGGGTATTGCAAGCTCATCAACACAGATACACCTGAAGGCGTGATAGTTCACTCGCGATGGCTCAAGGCCTCCAATCCCTAAAATGATGTACTTTTCCAGCCACTCTCCCTTTAGTATTTCCTTTAACAATTCCTCTTAGTAGTTGTATTTCCCAAAGATGAATACACCGTTTGTATTCTTCCCTAGAATTTCATTTTTCTTGTCAAAAAAAAAAAAAAAAAAAAAAAAGAGTATAATTACATCTCTTTCCAAATGAGTTCTCCAGATAGCAGAGGAATACATCAAACTTACCCAGAAAACCACTGCAAAGCCAACATACCACAACCATAAATACCTCATTCAATCATTCAAAAAAAAAAATATTGACTGATGAAAAAGAAGGCAAAGATGAGTTTACGAAAAGCATCAGGGGAACTAAGCAACTAACAGAAATAACAAAAGGGAGGAACTAGCCCTCGAAGGATGGATAACGAGTCCCATTGGTTAAGGTTATATTCAAGAACTTCCCCCAACAATCTCTCGGGCAACAAAGATTCCATTCAACGATGTTAGCAGCAGCAACCTCAACATCCCATCCCGAAGCAAACACAACAGCAACAGTGTCCACTTCGATGACCGGTTCACCATACGCCACCATGACCCCTCTAATATCGGCAACGACACCCCTGGCGTCAACTCCGAAGGCTACTTCGGTCCCGTCAGACGCACCCTCGGAGGTTTTCTCATTGACCCTTCGAAGAAGATTTTTTGATTCATCCGCATCAAAGTCGAGAACCGTGGCGCTTGCCTCCAAAAGCTTCACATGCTCGATTTTTCCATTGCCCCGACCTAGAAGCAGTTCGATCCGCCCTATAACTGGACGGAGGAAAGGTTTTGCCGCATTGGAACTTATCAACACGCCAAGGTTCTTCCTCATTTCTCGTCCCTCCTCCATGTTCAACGAACTCAAGAAAGTCCGAACACGTGCCTGCACTTCATGGAGATAGATGGAATGGAGGTCCTTGATGATGTCACCAGCTTCATGGAACAGAGATTCGATTCTAGCTAACGCATCCTCATGATAAGAGAAGCGGTTTTCGCCAATTCTGAAGTCCTTGTCCGAAGAATTAAAGACATGGCAGTCCCTGGAGGGTCCCATCATACACTACAAAGAACAAGGAAAATGGTCCATCCAATATATACACACATAAGAAAGAGGATAAAATAAAAATAAGAAGGAAACGCGAGGCGATACCTGTAAAGAGGATGGACGAAGACGAACTACGCGAATGTAGAGTTCAAGATAATCTTTTATGTACAGCAAGATGACGCAACCTCAAAAGGGAAAGTTTTTATACCGGCCATGAGTTAAGGAATAATATCCGATCCTAATTAACCTCATCCCTCGTTGTGAGAAATAATTATGGTTGGTGAGAAAGCGTGGAAGAACGTGCTCGAGGCACGCTAGATGTTGTTTTCCTTTCCCACCGCCAACGCCAAGCTTCGGAAGCAAAACCGACAACATAACCAAAGCAGAAAGAGTAACGCTTCTCCTCTTTTCGTGGGCGTAACGTTTTGGTTTGAAGAGAAGAAAAACTTTCTGGTCAAGTCAGACAAAGAAAGAGGCAACCAAGCCCTTGAAGAAAAATCACCAAGCAATCTGTGCCATGTCTCATCCTCACCGCTACTGGCCATCTGTGCACGTCTCACCACACCAAACCGCTCCTTGTCATAGTCACGCCATGCCAAGCCATCACTCCATTGACGCGGCCCCACCACGCCTAGCTGTCCGTGTACGTCTCGTCTTTCCAAGGCCACACTATGTCAAGTCGCCTGCTCCACTGTCGCGACCCTATCATCCACGCGTGTTTTCTTCACAAGACCACGCCACCTCTTGGCCCCTCGATCCAAGTCATCCACTTGCGTCGCCTTCTAAGACCGCGCCTCCTTTGCCTTGGAGATGTACGACCAGACCAAAACGGTAACTTTCATCTCACCACTCCACGGTCTGCATTCCCAGTACAACTTACGCAAGGACGCCAACATGGGAAGCCAAAACTCTCTTTACCACTCAAAAAGGTTAGTCGGATTCTCCTGACCATCTTTGCAATAATTTACACCTCGACTCTGTTCTTGTCTATCACCATCATATGCTTACCTCACAACAAGGCACCTGTTCCGAGCTAAGCAGGGGACTTAATGTTGATGGTGGTTTTTAGCTTAGGGTTAAAATCGTAAAACTCTAAACCCTAGAAGATAGTGATGTCATAACATTTAAAGTAACAAGCATTTACTAGGCACATTTACTGAAACCTTTAATGTGTCCCTAAATAATTACTGGGGTATCTTTTTCAAATTAGGGTTACGACAAGCCAAACCCTAATTCCCACGTGTGCCAATGGCAAACCATGCCAGCCACACCGGCCGCGCCAAAGCATGCCAACCATGCTTGCCGCACCTCTGTGCCTCCGCAAATCATGCCAACCACATCGACCGCGCCAAAGCATGCCAACCATGCTAGCCGCTCCTCAAGTGCCAATGGCAAATCATGCCAGCCACACCGACCGATCCAAAGCATGCCAACCATGCTAGCCGCACCTCTATGCCAATAGCAAATCATGCCGACCACACCTCTCATAGCCATGCCAAACGCACCTCTCCATGGCCCCATGACGCGCCACTATACTGGTTTTCACTACGCGGCTATCAAAACGAAGGAGTGCAACAATCAACGGTTTCCCTTCATTCCCAAGAGCAAATCCTGGCCGTCTAAGGTTACCAAACGACCTTTGCCCCAAAACCCTAGCTTGGTCACGCACCTAGCCTAAGCTAGTCACGCCATGCGCCTATGGCGAACTCTTGGCCCCACATGCCAAGCCAAACCAAACCTAGCCAAGCTAGCCGCGCCATGCCAAAACGCACCTTGCCTTGGCCCTATCCATGCTAGTCACATCATGCCAAGCCAAATGCCCTTGCCTTGGCCTTAGCCACGACATACGTCCATGGCGAACCCTTGGACCCACATGCCAAGCCAAACAAAACCTAGCCAAGCTAGCTGCGCCATGCCAAACGCACCTTACCTTGTCCCTAGCCATGTTAGTCACATCATGCCAAGCCAAATGCCCTTGCCTTGGCCCTAGCCACGCCATATGCCCATGGAAAACCCTTGGCCCCACACGCCAAGCCTAACCACACCCTACCCGTGCCAACCTGTTGGCCTTCCCTACGCGGCCATCAAAACGAAGGCGTGCAATAATCAACGGTTGGCTTTCAAACCCAGGGGCAAATCCTATCCATCCAAGGTTACCAGACGACACATGGTAACCTTTGGCATATGTTAACCACTTTATGGAACATCAATTTCAAGCATACGGTTATCACCTCCTACCATTTAATTCCCTACTCCTTAATGAGACCAGGGTACGTTTTTACTCCGACTTGTATAAATAGGTCTTACCTATTTCCATTGGACAACAAGTTCATACGGGATATACAACACTCAGAAATACTTACTTGCTAGTTTACCTTGGGAGCTCTCTCACTTTTCTGATAACAAGTCGTAGTAACCCAATTACTCTTGCAGAATCAACTATTCAAGCTCACCACTTTCCTTGCTTCCTCCCCAAAACCAACCCATTCTCCTCCACTTTGTGACCGAAGCAAGTCCAAACGGCCATTTCTTGGTTTAGGACGGACTTATACTGATTGATCTCTTGAATCTAAAGTACTCCTTGCGGTACATTGTTTAGGGTTTAAATTGTTTCTCACCGCACACCCGCAATTACCAAATCTGCATAAACCATTTTCACCTACAAACACACATAAAAACGTAGGAAATACCATTTTAGGCGAGAGGTATACATGAGGTCTGGAACCTTTGCTTAGTGGGATATTACCGTAACTACTTGCTAGAGATAGTGAACGCGATGTCTTCAATCGCTAGTGTTTGATGTAATTCGATAACAACCAAGCATGATATTTCCAAGGTTCTTTCAAGCTCATGTCATTGTATCCGTTTTGACCCTAGACATATCCCAGGTTTCTCATAATGCTCTAGAGAATTAGCTCATATCCTCATTGAAGCGACCAACTTCATCATTCGAGAGGTGAGTTTCATCAAGAGTGTTTCTTGCTACCTATGTTGTAAAAGGCGAGCGCCTTTGGATCTTAAGCGCCAAAGGCGCACTAAGCCCAGAACCAGCGCCTGAGGAATTCGATTCTACACCGCATTCCACGCCAGCGCCTTAGGCGAACGAGTTTAGCGCTTTTAGCGCCTCGAGGAAGTGGTAAGCGCTAGCTTAAGCGCCAAAGCGCCATGGGTAGGTGGTAAACATCTGCAAATGGAGATTGGAGAGTTTGAGGTGATTGATTACGCAACATTTTCTCTATTCGGGGGGATTTTTTGGTTTTGATGAAGGGATAGTAATGAGGTAGGGTCATTTGAATTGCTAGATGAGATGGTGAAAAGAAAATATGCCGACTTGAATCTGGTTATGCTCGGTTCCCTTGATCATGGAAGAATTCACAAATTTATGGTGCTCAAGAAGTTTGTTTTTCGATTATTATTATTATGAAGGGAAAGGAAGCCTCTGTATGACAATTTTGGGCTCAATCACTCCGATCCATTTCAGCAACAATCAATCATAAAAATATGGAAAGATCATTAATTTTTTGAGATGATAATATTGCTACATATCTACTTCTTCCTCAATTAGTGATTGAAATATGGAAACTTCATTAATAGCGATATAATAATCTTGCTACATGTCAACTTCATCCCCAATCACTTGGTAAAAATATGGAAACTTCATTAAAGTGAGATATATTATCACGGAAATTCCAACCCATGGAGGCATGGCAATGAATTATCAAAGTATGGGAAATTTTATATATAGTGAAATATTAATATTAATGCAAAATCAATCACCATCAATAATCAATGATCAAAATATGGAAACAACATAATAATTTTAAATCAACAACTTGATTGATTTAGTCTTATGGGAGGATAGTTTAAGAGGCATTGACATCAATCAGGTTAATGAGGTCGGCCATCTTCTTGGTGGTAGTGGATTAGGAATTAGGGATGAGGTTGTTTGACGAGAATTTGTGAAAAAGAGAATGAGATCCAATTTTTTTGTTTTTTTTCTTCCCGCTTGATTACTTTTTTACCTCCGAAACTTCAATGGGGACTGTGCTCTTTTCATTAATCTACGATTCAGTGGTATAAAAACTTGGTAGAAGACTGAAAGAGAACAGATCGTATATGTGGTCGCCTATCGCGCCTAAGGCGCGCCTAGGCGCCCGGGCGCTAGGCGTTAGGTCTGGCGCCTCGCCTCGCCTAGCGCCTAATACAACATAGCTTGCTACGCCCCACTTCAATCTTAAATTAAAATTATATAACTCATTACGACTTATCTAAAAGTCAACCTCCACATGCAGTCACACTATTACGTCTACACCATAGGGAAAGGACGAGTAATGAAATTCTCCTCGATAGTGTTTACCTTTACCAACTACAAATTAGTTGTCTCATTTGAAACCTTTATCTTGGGATCTCTAGTCGGCAAGGTTGAGTATCCTTCATGGAAAGTTTGATATATGAGGTTAAGCCCCATCCCCCTCGATGCATTCCTAACTATCTCTTTGGATAAACTTTTCGCCAAGGTTGCGCGATATTCTCCTTGGACTTTATCCAATCAATGGAAATAACACCGATTGAGATTAGTTATTTTTAGCTCTTGGAATTATAGTGTTTGTATGGTAAAATATTCTTCTACCTCAAACACGAATTTGATAGTAATTAGTGATGATCGATCCGCTGCCTTTTTCTCCACACAGACGAATATGGGGTGGGGGTGTACCCAAAAAAAAGCGTTTGATGCTTAAGTTAGCTAGAGTTTTTCACGGGGAGTTTGTATGGAGAAGATTGCTTACCTTTTCTGCTTGTGAACCAATCAATTTATAAGTTGTAAATCAGGCCCTTACCCTAATTTCGAGGTGAGAATCAATTGACTTAATTCCCCTTGAGGATTATTTTAGAAAACCCCTTGTACCTGTTTACGAGTATTGTCTAAAATATGTGGAGATTGGTGTAGTTCCCTGCACCATTAAGGACTGGGTATACTAAAATATTTTGTTCTTCCACCGTCATTCTGCCCCATTTTCTTTTTATTCTCCTACATTTGCTTCACTTTCTAATCTGTTTCAGATATTTTACACGATGGAACTTATATAAACTTACTTCAGCTAAACTCAGCTCTTGTACTTCAACCAGTACCCCATTGTACGACACATATATTCGAACTTACCTCTACTCCAAGCTTTTTCCCCTTTAGATCTTCCACAGGATTCTCTTTTAACATTTATTTTTCTTTTCCCTTCAGATTATTATGATCAATGGCCGTTGACAACATTGTTGACTTGTGCTTGAGTGTCCCCATTCACGATGATTGTTTGAGTTCCTGATGGAACAATTGCTGAATTATGCCTGCACAACAAATAAAAATCAAACACGAAAAAATTGTTATGGCTGAGTCGCGGACTAGGTTGCTTTCTTTAAGACGTTTCGCGGCTCTGCCCAAGATTGTGCAAGCGGTTCTTCAATGACGCGTCGTCCCCGAGGATAAAACAGCCGAGATCAATCTCTTACACAATCACTCTTGCACGGTGAGAGGATGTGAAACTTCTACACTTTCATTCTTGCTCAGAATCACTCTAGAAAATAAATGATGCTCACACATTGTTTTCTTTCACAAAAAACCCTTTTCTCTTGTTAAAACAAAAACATAAAATACATTCAACTCTTATTTAATTTTCCAACCAAAAAAATGATTTATAGTAAAGGGTTTCACAGAGTTTAATGAAAATTAATTATGCCATAACTCATACAATTAACACCCATAAAAATGAAACGGTCAAAACTTTAATGACAAAAACAATTTAATCTTTAATGAAAAACTTTATGAGTATTAAAACAATTTTAATGGGAAATCAATTTATGTTTTAAAACATATATTCTCAACAGTTCCTGTAGAGTCCAAAAAGGAATCTTAATTAGATCGAAACAAATTCATGAAGTATATTACCCACGTCATTGTCGAAAACATGAGGAGTTAACGTTACAAAACCTGCAGATTTCAAAGACAAACAAACCATTACAATTAGTATCTTCCAAAACAAACCATTCGGTACAGTTTCTTACAAAACCATATTAATCTTTGATAAGATTCAAAACCAGAGAGTAGTTTCGAAATTCCAGTGATGAGAATTGAAGGAGAATCAATAGATGTTGCAGTTGTAGTTAGGGTTTTAGGTTTTGAGAGAATGACAAGTTTCCGTAAAGGACAATTTTTAGGAATCCCAATGGGTTTCCGTAATGCGATAACAAGAAAACAAATTAAGGAAAACGAATCCAGTCCGCTTCCTAAAAATATAAAAAATCAGCAGCACTCCATGCTCCACTCGGATTAAATTTCAATTCCATCTAGAATTCCTAAAGCCGACATACTAAGATTTTCACAGCCTATATAAGGGAAACTCGTCTACTCTTTTTAAGATTGCATAGACGCTTTGCATCAGAAAAATAAGTTTATCAACACGCGCATTCATAAAATCAATAATGGCCATGCAAGGTTCAAGATTTTCTGAAGAGGTACGCAAACTTGCGAGAGAGAAAGCTGAATTTGTATATAGCCTCATGAATTCAGATTCAGCAACAATAAATCTCCCAACTCCAGCTGAATTGGATTATTTAGGACGTTTAGATTTCGAGATACATAAGTTCGCGGTAGAACAATATGGATTAACAGGTAATGAACTTGAAACATATCTACAAGAAATAGAGGAATTAAGAAGAACGGACATGGAAGATTTGAGATATTCGGAACCGGTACGTGAACTTGCCAGAGAGAAAGCTGAATTTGTATATAGCCTCATGGATTCAGATTCAGCAACAATAAATCTCCCAACTCCAACTGATTTGGATTATTTAGGACGTTTGGATTTTGAGATACGCAAGTTCGCGGTAGAACAATATGGATTAACAGGTGATGAACTCGAAACATATCTTGAAGAAATAGAAGAATATGCTTATCTTGAAGTTAAAAAATAATTAGCAGAAAAGGTGACATTGGATGTTTCTTAGACAAAGGGAATGGAATTCAAGGATTGGGAAGATTGTTCTACGAACAAAAACTAACTGTCCGCTCTGCCGCTATCATGTCAAGATGAAGTAAAAACAATGGGTTTTTATTAAGTATTGATCTTTAACTTTATTTGGTATTAGTATCTCAGTATGGTTAATATAGTAAAAGACCATCTAATGTATCGTAACTTGATCATGTTTATGGATTCATCTCATAATTAAGGTTGTTTGTTCTTTTTTCCAATTAGTTTTTTTTGCTGTTTATAGTAAAAGACCATTATTCATCCTTTGAACATCTAGAGGAGTATGCTAATACAAGCATCGTCTATAGTCCGGTCGACGAACAGGAAAGTGACACGGAATTCAGCTAAATGGGAACAAACTAATTCAGCCTTGTTGATCTCTCTAGTATTTTAACTTGTGCAGGGAAGGACCCAAGTGTTGGCATTGTCTAACTCTGGTTTTTAATGAGGTCACTCAAACTACCCATACTAGCTAGATTTGAGCCAGTGCTACGCACCTCGCATAATTAACTTCTCCTAACAATGTAAGTTGGTAGCTGTTCTTACCATTTTGTTATACACTTCGAAACTTTCTTTCGAGCAAAACGATGATGGAAGCTGATAATTGCACATCTCAAGTGGACAGTTTTTACCTAACAAAATAGTGATGAAAAGTCATAGTTGTCCGTTTCAGGTATACCGTTTAACCAATAAAATGAGAGTGCGAAGCACACTCTTTAACGAGTTTATATTTCACATTTCAACCTCTACCCTTGATTTAATTTAGGGAGTTATGTAACAAGGGTCGTGATTCTAAACATAGAGGGTAATGGGGTCATCCGTTAAATAACCAACCAATCAGAAGAATATGTGAAATATACATTCGTTAGAGGAGTGTGAACAGATTTGGACTCATAAAATGATGACGAAATGTCATAGTTTGCCTAACTGGTTCCACGGGGGCTTATCCATCAGATAGATTATGACAGAAAATTGTAGCCGTTTGATGGATGAAAATAACCTAACAAAATGATAAATGATGATAAAAATCGAACAGAGGCTAGCCGTTTGCCGCCGCTGCCTCCTCTTATCCGCCAGCAAAAATGAACAGAGGTATACTAACATGAACAGACAAAGAAGAAAAAGGAACATCAGAACTTTCATTAACATATGAATTGTTATAGAGCCACAGAATCAAAAGTTCTAATATTCCACAAACGAATCTAAATCCAATACCCAATTCAAACTAGTGCAATCATTAATCAACAGAAAATCAAATCAAGAAGATAATCCACCACCAAAATCAAATACAAATAAACCCCTTCATAATTGAAAATTTAATGTATTGGACAGAAATTAGACTTTACAAGAACCACCACAACTCAAGTTACATGAACTGAAATTTGTTTTGCTAGTAAAGTAATGTTGGGTGCAATAAACAAAAAAAAATAAAAATCAAATAAGCAAAAGTTAATACCTAGCTCCTTTATAATAAACTAGCCCTTAACCCGTGCCGTAACGGCACGGGCCATGATGTTGGTTCATTTTTAATATATCGTATAATTTTTGTCACGAATAGTTATCAACTCCTTATGATTTAATATGGGTTTGTCATAAAGTTGAGATTTTCCTCTGGTTTTTTCTTGTTTTTTTCCTTTAATATTTTACCGCCGGAGATTTGCTCAAACGAAAGAAATATAATCTTAACTTCCAGACACTTTTTTATTTAGGTTCATTGTTTATAATGAGATAATGCTCTACATAGACATGGAAATTTAAATATGTTTTGGAAATATGTCGTCAGCAGCGCTCATCTCAGTGAAATCAACTAATCAATATCGTCCATAAAAGTAGGGTTGTCAATGGGTACCCATTAACCGGAACCGGAACCGAACTCGGTAGATTTGGGTCCGTTCGGTCCTAAAATTGGACCCATTAACAACTTAGGACCAGCGGAGTAATTACCGATTACCCGAATATAAACGGGTAATACCCATTGGGTACCCGGTTATTTATTCTTTTACTCATGTTTTTAGCAAAAATTACAAGTATTTTATTAGTTTTCGCCGATTTTTTCATTTTTCATTTTTTCCTTAAACTTAATCTTTATTTAGTACATTAATAGAGAAATAATAATAATTTTTTATAAAAATAATTTAGATCCAAACAAAAAGGAGAAAGATGTTAAGTTATTAAGGTTTTTGTATAGTTTTCTTAATACCCAATAGGAACCCGGACCCGACGGGTACCCGGGTATTTAAACGGGTCCGGTTATGGGTCCATATATTTAGGAACCAGACCCGGAACCGTTAGGAACCAAACCCGACCTTTAGAAGTAGGGTCCGAGTCTAGTGGTACCCGGGAGGACCCAGACCCATTGACACCCCTACATAAAAGTCTCCCCATGCCCCTATTTCGCTCTAGCTGACTCATCTATCATGGCCATGTTGTCGATCCTCCAAATAGGAAGAGAATAATATCTTTCACTCGATAATAATTAAATAATTTCATATGTTCTGATCTTGATTCGTGTCGTTCATTTAGTTATTACATAACATGACAATTGATTGCACCAATTTTTTAAAATGGACATGTGTTTTATCGAGTTTATTTTAACATTAGAATGATCAACCACGTTTTATACTTTATAATATAGAGTTACATATTACGCGGCGTTATGAAATTAGCATAATATGTTTTTGTTCACCAATACCCGCCACCACCATCAAACCATATGAATCCATTTTTTTATCCACCACCACCTAGTGGCAGAGCCAAGGGTTGACTAACCTGGCTCTAACCCCTTAAATTTTTAATAACTACATAATTTTTTTGTCTATTTTATAAATAGTACTTTGTCCATATATATTTATGGTTTAGTACACTAAAGTTTACATGTTTCTTTTTTTTTTAAAAAAAAGGTAGGCCTCCTCAATGTCAATTTTTGACTCCACCACTACCACCATCACTGCCGCCCACCCCATGTAGGTTGTTGGACGCAATTCTAATTTCAATCACAAATGCCATGTATGAGGTTTAGATTGAACATAATGTCGTCAAATGATTAGTTTCATTATTTTTTTTACGTGTATATATTCTTTTTTGTATTGCAATCAATTTAATTTTAACATTAAAAAATCATGATTTATACGATATAATACCAAAGATAACAGGGGTATCATTTGGGTGATCCAACTACAATCATGAAAATATTGTCTTGTATGATACCATCCCTGAAATATATGGTACCTTCATTTATCAAAAGTGTTAAAAACAACCAACCACATCTTCCACACTACGATGGTATCGATATTGTAACGATAATATAAAATTAATATTGTCCATCACTACTCACCAGCACTCACCGTCACTACTTCCAACCACAAAACCGGGCGGAGCCGAGTTTTGAGGAAAGAGGGAGAAAAAATTTCTTGGCAAGTTGGATACATGTGAAAAATGGACTTTGTATCCCATTTTACGATAAAAGAACAAAAATAAATATAATTGTGCTTGGCTCCGCCCTTAACCACCACTAATCTTTCGGCCTCCACCTCTTCTACTACTCATTGTCGTCAAAAATGTCTATTGATATTATTTATCAAAATTACTTATTAATAGAAATAAATATTATAATTAATTAAGAACACATTTATAATTAAAAAATGATTAGTCATTTATTATGAGCAATTAGTGAAACACTAATTAATAAAACACTTTATAATGAATGGATTATTTATTATGTGCAATTAGTGAAACACTAATTAATAAAGAAATTATGATATTTAAGTTGAACAAACCACCATCGTTGATTTATCTTTTTTATTAATTCCAACCAAGGTGGAACACTGGTTAGAGGCCACTCTTATGACACAATAGGTCATGAGTTCAAACCTCCCCGTTATAATTTTTGAAAATCCTTATCTTGACTTGAGTGTTAGTTTTTCATTCATAATATTGGAATTAATGTCACACGTGCGAGTTGTAGGGGTGGTCAGGAGAACCACAACCCTTGATTTATCTTTGTGAGGACAAATCCTGACCACCACTAACAAAGGAAAACTTATCCTAGCTTTGTTTTGTACTAATGATGATTGATTTGACGAAATGAAAGAGCTTCCCATATCTCCATAACAGCAACAAGGAAAAATTTAGGAAAAATAGAGTGAGTCACGTGTTTAACACGCCGTCCTTAAGACATTAGCGCCCGGATACACTCAAGAGTGATGCTATAGACCTCTTAGGACGGATATAAAAAGGATAAAACACCCTACTACACCTACTACTAGCATATGTAGTAGATGCTCAACTTGAGATTGGCAACTCCGAAAAACCCTTAAGGAAAATCCCGAACGCTAAAGAAAACATTTTAAAAAAAATCCCTTGGGGGTCTCTCTAAATTACAGAGAAAACCCTTTCCCATAGATTTTATAAAAGTAGAGAATTTGTTTATATAATGGAATAATACAACTTAAGAAGAGGAATTCCCCGATGTGGGACTAATAGGATTTTCATTTCACTAAGAAAACAAAATTTAATTTTATTTAGTTAGAAAACTTTAAAAATAGAAATTAATATATTGTTTCTAACAATCCCTCACATGAATGAAAACCTCAATAAAACATGAAAACACACAGATAGATCTTGGTAAATCAACATCCCAATCTCACAATCGGAGGCCGGCGAACAGACGGATCGCTCATGCTTAAGTCATACTAGCCATTCCAATGTCCTCTCCCTCACACAACAGTGTGTTAACCCCAGGGTCATACTAGGGATTACAAAAATCATATAGTACAGTATGCTTTCATCTTTAGTTTCTCACAGGTGATACTAAAGGTTTCTTTTACCAAGGTGAAAATGCATGAACTAGTGAACCTTTAGTGACCCTTAGATCCTAAGTTCCAGTACTACCAAAACCATCAGAACAAAATGAAACTCATTTTCTTAAAATGAGTTAATTTTGGATAAAAAACAAAAATATCACATTGTTGATGGTGGTTTTTAGCTTAGGTTTAAAATCGTAAAATACTAAACCCTAGCAGACAGTGATGTCACAACATTTAAAGTAACAAGCATTTACTAGGCACATTTACTGAAACCTTTAATGTGTCCCTAAATAATTACCAGGGTATCTTTTTCAAATTAGGGTTACGACAAGCCAAACCCTAATTCCCACGTGTGCCAATGGAAAACCATGCCAGCCACACCGACCAGCGCCAAGCATGGCAACCATGCTAAATTTGCACCTCTGTGCCAATGGCAAATCATGCCAGCCACACCGACCGCGCCAAAGCATGCCAACCATGCTAGCTGCACTCTGTGCCAATGGAAAATCATGCCAGCCACACCGACCGCGCCAAAGCATGCCAACCATGCTAGCCGCTCCTCTGTGCCAATGGCAAATCATGCCAGCCACACCTACTGCGCCATGCCAAACGCACCTCTTCATGGCCCCATGCCGCGCCACCGTACTGGCCTTCACTACGCGGCTATCAAACGAGGCGTGCAACAATCAACAGTTTCCCTTCATTCCCAGGGAGAAAATCCACGGCCATCTAAGGTTACCAAACGACCTTTGCCCCAAAACCCTAGCTTGGTCACGCACCTGGCCCAAGCTAGTCACGCCATGCGCCTATGGAGAACCCTTGGCCCCACATGCCAAGCCAAACCAAACCTAGCCAAGCTAGCCGCGCCATGCCAAAACGCACCTTGCCTTGGCCCTAGCCACGCCATGCGCCCATGGCAAACCCTTGGCCCCACATGCCAAGCCAAAACCGCACCTAGCCAAAGCTAGCGTCGCCCAAGCGAACCCTTGGCCCCACATGCCGGGCCAAACCAAACCTAGCCAATCTAGCCGCGCCATGCCAAACACACCGTGCCTTGGCCTAGCCATGCTAGTCACATCATGCCAAGCCAAACGTCGTTGCCTTAGCCCTAGCCACGCCATACGCCCATGGCGAACCCTTGGCCCCACATGCCAAGCCAAACCAAACCTTGCCAAGCTAGCCGCGCCATGCCAAACGCACCTTGACTTGGCCCTAGCCATGTTATCCACATCATGCCAAGCCAAATGCCCTTGCCTTGGCCCTAGCCACGCCATATGCCCATGGAAAACCCTTGGCCCCACACGCCAAGCCTAACCAAACCCTACCCGCGCCACCTGTTGGCCTTCCCTACGCGGCCATCAAAACGAAGGCGTGCATTAATCAACGGTTGGCCTTTCAAACCCGGGGGCAAATCTTAGCCATCCAAGGTTACCAGACGACACATGGTAACCTTTGGCCCGAAAACCTAAGTTTGGCCTCGCCAAACCTTGCCATGCCAACGGCATGCCAACCTAGCTGCGCTACACGTTGGCCCTCACTACGCGGCTACCAAAACGAAGGCGTGCAACAATCAACGGTTGCCCTTCAATCCCGATGAGCAAATCCCTAGCCATCCATGGTTACCGGGCAGACACATGGTAACCTTTGGCCCGAAAACCTAAGTTTGGCCACGCAAAACCTTTCCATGCCAACGACATGCCAACCCCATTCCGCGCCACCACGTTGGCCCTCACTATGCAGATGCCAAAACAATTGGTGCAACGATCAACGGTTTCCCCTCCTCTCGAAGATGCAAAATCTCCGACTGTCGAAGGTCACCGGGATGGAAAAGTTTCCGAGATTGACTTGCCAAGCCACAACAACGTGCTACATGTTTTCCAAAATATTCAGACATCAACACAAATCAGGGATCCTCTTTGGGTATTGGTTTGGCGGTCTATAGCGTGCGGCCCAGACACTACGCCCGTCATAAGGAAGTGTCATAAGTGTGAGGCGGTTAGTAAATACGAAAGTTATGTGTGAAACATTCATGAGACATAAAGCACATGCGTTAACGACTTTATGGGACATCAATCCCATAACGTTAGCAGTATCATGAAAACCAGTTTCATGCATTAACCACTTTATGGAACATCAATTCCATGCATACGGTTATCACCTCCTCCTATTTACTTCCCCACTACTTAATGAGACCAGGGTACGTTTTTACTCCGACTTGTATAAATAGGTCTTACCTATTTCCATTGGACAACAAGTTCATACGGGATATACAACACTCAGAAATACTTACTTGCTAGATCACCTTGGGAGCTCTCTCACTTTTCTGATAACAAGTCGTAGAAAATCCAACTACTCTTCCCGGAATCAACTATTCCGGGTCTCACCACTTTCCTCGCTTCCCTCCCCAAAACCAACCCATTCTCCTCCACTTTGTGACGAAGCAAGTCTGAACGGCCATTTCTTGGTTTAGGCGGACTTGTACAAATTGATCTCTCGAATCTAAAGTACTCCCTTGCAGTACATTGTTTAGGGTTTAAATTGCTTCCCACCTGCACACCCGCAATTACCGAAATCAGCAGAAACCATTTTTACCAATAAACAATTGGCGACCACAGCGGGAGGATTGATCTATCGGTTACAATATCAACTCCAACTCCTGATTTCGTTTCCCGAACGTCAATCCCAATATGGTAGAACTCAGGTCTGGAACGGTTGCCGAGAATACCAGCACAGAGCACGTCCCTGATGTTAACGTCTCTCCCAATAACGTCGTTACATCACCTAACCGACTACGGTAGCTTTCTGAATGCACTCCCTCAAGCGTAACAACGCCAATCACCGGGGCGGAAGCCGCCTCGCCTCCGATGTCTCTGCACAACCCTCTAATCATGGCAACGGAAACACTCTTCGGGCGTTACGCCACCCGTCCTCAAAGCCGAGCTGCCACATGGCTCCTAATGTTTCGTCCAGCATGACACCTCCAACCACAACTAAGGTTCCAACTACCCCACCGACGGGCGAGAGACCGGAGGGACCAGAGGAAGCCGTCCTTATGTCACCATCGCTGATTTGATGGAACGGCAGAAATGCTCGCGAGCCCGAGAAGATATGGTTTCAACACAAAAGGAAGTACTCGTCTTTCTCAAGACCACGACAGAGCAGGCTACCACGTGAGTCGCGTCCCTAGAGCCGTTTGGAAACGTCTCCAACAACACCGACAGCACCTCGGCGGAGGCACGCCTCGCGGAAGGAGATTCGCGTTAGAATCCCATTGGAAAGAAATCATCCATCCAACTTCACGAGAAGACCTGGAGAAAATTCTCCGCAACCGAATCAAGAATGATGAATTGGACATGCATCAACACCAACCCCCTTACCCATCCAAAATGAAAAGAATCCCTCTTCCAAGGGGGTACTCCTCTCCTCAATTCACCATGTACGATGGTACGGGAATGCACATGAGTATATCTCCGGTTTCTTGGAATCCCTAGGTGAACATGAATATAATCACGTTCTTCATCTAAGGGAGTTCTCAAAATCACTTACCGGAAGGGCGTATACATGGTACAACAAAGCATCCATGAACAAAGTATTCCCAACCGGAGTAGCATGGTTCCCCGCGTTTTACAAGAAGTACTTCTTCGTGTACAACAAGTTACTTTCTCGGACCTCGGAAGAATGTACCAGTGGGATAACGAATATCCGAATGATTTTGTCAAAAGGTTCAGGGTTCAAGCGCTCGACTGTCACGACCCAAATGTGACTGAGCAATAGATGGTGAACGCGTGCATCAATGGTATGGTTCCTATTTACTTGCGCTTGCTAGAAAACTTGCGCTTCCAAACATTCTCCTAACTCCATGAAGACGCTAGACGATCCGCAACAACAACACCGACATTCTTTGGAAAAAGAACTAGGCCAACTCGAACCGAAGACACATGTGAAACTCGCGGAATAGACGCCTCACCAAGAAGCAATTTAATGCCGGCTCATCCTCCGTGAACATAGTGAACGAAAGAGGGAAAAGGAAGGCTCAACTACATGCCACCGACCCCGTAATCGTGAAGCACCTACGCAACGAGAATCCCAGCCACGGAAGACCGCCACTAAAGCTCCCATGCATCATCATAAACCGAAGGGAATACCTGCGTGCAGATTTGTACAATCCATGATGCATCATGTATGCGAAATTCTCTATATTTCCAAGGTGCGGCGCCAGATATTTCGCATCTCTCAATCGCGTTGTATCAAAGAACGACTTTTTTCTCTCCCGGAAACCACACCAGGCCCAAGCTTTCCAAACGGGCGGAATCAAAGGGGGCGGGAGGGACCTGCACCACGTCCCGTTTAAGAGGTATCAAATTTGACAGCACGCTTATCGACGCGGCCTCTGACCTCAACATCGTTAATTTCAAGACACTAAGGGCTGCGGGATTTACAAAACAAGACGCTACCCATTCCCCGTCTGTGATTAATAACCCGAAATGAGGAGCTTTGAACGTGCATGGCTACATCAACCTCGAGATCAAGATGGGAAACGCTATAACGCATAGCAAATTCCACATTGTCAAAGAACCGGGTCACGACATGATATTGGGACACTTATGGGTACTTTCGACAACAAAGCGAAATTAGATGTGCACCCTCTACCAACGTCCACGCCCAAAGAATTTCTAACAAATCATCCTATTGGTTATCGTATCGACGAGTTATCAATGGAACCCGGACATACGGAAGACACCGTTGGCCCTAGCTCATGGATTTCAAACACAAGTAAGTCCGGGCCGAACGACCTTCTCTACAACCAAATCATTCCTTCCCATATTCCGTCATGGGGACTCGGCGCGATTACTTGAATGGAAATTGTTAAGAAATGTGAATGGGGTGCTGGGCCATCGAAACCAATGGAGCCAAGACTCAAACGTTTGCACGACGCCTGAACCCGTTTTCAATCGGAGATATAGTTGTTAAGGTAAACTCGTTTCAAGTTGGGAAGATGACGGTAAAAATGGCTATTCAAATTGATTCGCCCAATAGAAGAGAAGACGAGCCGTATCCGGTGGCGGACATCCTTTTAGGAGGGTATTGCAAGCTCATCAACACGGACACACACACGCGTGATAGTTCACTCGCGATGGCTCAAGGCCTCCAATCCCTAAAATGATGTACTTTTCCAGCCACTCTCCCTTTAGTATTTCCTTTAACAATTCCTCTTAGTAGTTGTATTTCCCAAAGATGAATACACCGTTTGTATTCTTCCTTTAGAATTTCATTTTTCTTGTCAAAAAAAAAAAAAAAAAAAAAAAAAGAGTATAATTACATCTCTTTCCAAATGAGTTCTCCAGATAGCAGAGGAATACATCAAACTTACCCAGAAAACCACTGCAAAGCCAACATACCACAACCATAAATACCTCATTCAATCATTCAAAAAAAAAGATTGGATACATGAAAAAGAAGGCAAAGATGAGTTTACGAAAAGCATCAGGGGAACTAAGCAACTAACAGAAATAACAAAAGGGAGGAACTAGCCCTCGAAGGATGGATAACGAGTCCCCTTGGTTAAGGTTATATTCAAGAACTTCCCCCACCAATCTCTCGGCAACAAAGATTCCATTCAACGGTGTTAGGCAAAGAAACCTCAACATCCCATCCCGAATCAAACACAATAACAACGATGTCCGCCGATGACCGGTTCTATAAAGCCACCATGACCCCTCCAATATCGGTAACGACACCCCAAGGCGTCAACTCCAGAAGGCTACTTCGGTCCGTCGGAGCGCACCCTCGGAGGTTTTCTCATTGACCCTTCAAGAAGATTTTTGATTCATCCGCATCAAAGTCGAGAACCGTGGCGCTTGCCTCCAAAAAGCTTCACATGATCGATTTTCCATTGCCCCAACACAAGAAGCGGTTCGATCCGCCCTATAACGGACGGAGGAAAGGTTTTGCCGCATTGGAACTTCTCAACACGCCAAGGTTCTTCCTCATTTCTTTCGTCCCTCCTCCATGTTCAACGAACTCAAGAAAGTCCAGAACACGTGCACGCACTTCATGGAGATAGATGGAATGGAGGTCCTTGATGATGTCACCACTTCATGGAACAGAGATTCGATTCAGCTAACGCATCCTCATGATAAGAAGCGGTTTCGCCAATTACGAAGTCCTTGTCCGAAGAATTAAAGACATGGCCAGATCCCCTGAGGGTCCCATCATACACTACAAAAAACAAGGAAAATGGTCCATCCAATATATAGACACATAAGAAAGAGGATAAAATAAAAATAAGAAGGAAACGCGAGGCGATACCTCGTAAAGAGGATGGACGAAGACGAACTACGCGAATGTAGAGTTCAAGATAATCTTTTATGTACAAAGTAAGATGACACAACCTCAAAAGGGAAAGTTTTATACCGGCCATGAGTTAAGGAATAATATCCGATCCTAATTAACCTCATCCCTCGTTGTGAGAAATAATTATGGTTGGTGAGGAAAGCGTGGAAGAACGTGCTCGAGGCACGCTAGATGTTGTTTTCCTTTCCCACCGCCACGCCAAGCTTCGAAGCAAACCACAACATAACCAGCGGAAAGAGTAACGCTTCTCCTCTTTTCGTGGGCGTAACGTTTTGGTTTGAAGAGAAGAAAAACTTCCTGGTCAAGTCAGACAAAGAAAGAGGCAACCAAGCCCTTGAAGAAAAATCACCAAGCAATCTGTGCCATGTCTCCATCCTCACCGCCATCGGCCATCTCGTAACGTCTCACCACCAAACCGCTCCTGTCATAGTCACGCCATGCCAAGCCATCACTCCATTGATGCGTCCCCACCACGCCTAGCCGTCCGTGTACGTCTCGTCTTGCCAAGGCCACACTATGTCAAGTCGCCCGCTCCACTCTGTCGCGACCCTCGGCATCCACGCGTGTTTTCTTCACAAGACCACGCCACCTCTTGGCCCCTCGATCCAAGTCATCCACTTGCGTCGCCTTCCTAAGACCGCGCCTCCTTTGCCTTGGAGATGTACGACCAGACCAAAACGGTAACTTTCATCTCACCACTCCACGTCTCGCATTCCCGGTACAACACGCAAGCACGCCAACATAGGAAGCCAAAACTCTCTTTACCACTCAAAAAGGTTAATCGGATTCTCCCGACCATCTTTGCAATAATTTACACCTCGACTGATTTCTTGTCTATCACCATCATATGCTTACCTCACAACAAGGCACCTGCTAGAGCTAGCCAGGGACTTAATGTTGATGGTGGTTTTTAGCTTAGGGTTAAAATCGTAAAACTCTAAACCCTAGAAGATAGTGATGTCATAACATTTAAAGTAACAAGCATTTACTAGGCACATTTAATTGAAACCTTTAATGTGTCCCTAAATAATTCTTGGGGTATCTTTTTCAAATTAGGGTTACGACAAGCCAAACCCTAATTCCCACGTGTGCCAATGGCAAACCATGCCGGCCACACGTAGCGCAAAAGCATGCCAACCATGTTTGCCGCACCTCTGTGCCCAATGGCAAATCATGACCACATCGGCCACCAAAGCATGCCAACCATGCTAGCCTTCCTCGTGCCAATGGCAAATCATGCCAGCCACACCGATTGCTCCAAAGCATGCCAACCATGCTAGCCGCACCTCATGCCAATAGCAAATCATGCCAGCCACCTCTTTGCGCCATGCCAAACGCACCTCTCCATGGCCCCATGACGCGCCACCCTCGCCGCTACGCGGCTATCAAAAGCGAAGGAGTGCAACAATCAAAGGGTTTCCCTTCATTCCCGAGGAGCAAATCCTGGCCGTCTAAGGTTACCAAACGACCTTTGCCCCAAAACCCTAGCTTGGTCACGCACCTAGCCTAATCTAGTCACGCCATGCGCTTTATGGCGAACTCTTGGCCCCACATGCCAAGCCAAACCAAACCTAGCCAAGCTAGCCGCGCCATGCCAAAACGCACCTTGCCTTGGCCCTATCCATGCTAGTCACATCATGCCAAGCCAAATACCCTTGCCTTGGCCTTAGCCACGCCATACGTCCATGGCGAACCCTTGGACCCACATGCCAAGCCAAACAAAACCTAGCCAAGCTAGCTGCGCCATGCCAAACGCACCTTACCTTGTCCCTAGCCATGTTAGTCACATCATGCCAAGCCAAATGCCCTTGCCTTGGCCCTAGCCACGCCATATGCCCATGGAAACCCTTTGGCCCCACACGCCAAGCCTAACCACACCCTACACCCACCCTGTTGGCCTTCCCTGCGCGGCCATCAAACGAAGGCGTGCAATAATCAAGCGGATTGGCCTTCAAACCCAGGGGCAAATCCTATCCATCCAAGGTTACCAGACGACACATGGTAACCTTTGGCATGTGTTAACCACTTTATGGAACATCAATTTCAAGCATACGGTTATCACCTCCTCCCATTTAATTCCCTACTCCTTAATGAGACCCGTGGTACGTTTTTACTCCGACTTGTATAAATAGGTCTTACCTATTTCCATTGGACAACAAGTTCATACGGGATATACAACACTCGAATACTTACTTGCTAGTTTGCCTTGGGAGCTCTCTCACTTTTACGATAACAAGTCAGAGTAACCCAATTACTCTTGCGGGAATCAACTATTCTGCGCTCACCTCTTTGCTTCCCTCCCCCAAAACCAACCCATTCTCCTCCACTTTGTGACCGAAGCAAGTCCGAAACGGCCATTTCTTGGTTTAGGACGGACTTATACAGATTGATCTCTTTGAATCTAAAGTACTCCCTTGCAGTACATTGTTTAGGGTTTAAATTGTTTCTCACCCGACACCCGCAATTACTGAAATTCCCGTATAAACCATTTTCACCTACAAACACACATAAAAACGTAGGAAATACCATTTTAGGCAGAGGGTATACATGAGGTCTGGAACCTTTGCTTAGTGGGATATTACCGTAACTACTTGCTAGAGATAGTGAACGCGATTTCTTCAACTGCTAGTGTTTGATGTAATTCGCGATAACAACCAAGCATGATATTTCCAAGGTTGCTGCCAAGCTCATGTCATTGTGTCCGTTTTGACCCTAGACATATCCGGTTTCTCATAATGCTCTAGAGAATTAGCTCATATCCTCATTGGAAGCGACCAACTTCATCATTCAGAGAGGTGAGTTTCATCAAGAGTGTTTCTTGCTACCTATGTTGTAAAAAGGCGCGCCTTTGGATCTTAAGCGCCAAAGGCACTAAGCCCCAGAATCCGGGCGCTGAGAATTCGATTCTACACTCGCATTCCACGCCAGCGCCTTAGGCGAACGAGTTTAGCGCTTTTAGCGCCTCGAGGAAGTGGTAAGCGCTAGCTTAAGCGCCAAAGGCGCCATGGGTAGGTGGTAAACATCTCGGTCGAGATTGGAGAGTTTGAGGTGATTGATTCCCGCAACATTTTCTCTATTCGGGGGGATTTTTTTGGTTTTGATGAAGGGATAGTAATGAGGTAGGGTCATTTGAATTGCTAGATGAGATGGTGAAAAGAAAATATGCCGACTTGAATCTGGTTATGCTCCTGTTCCTTGATCATGGAAGAATTCACAAATTTATGGTGTCCGAAGTCAAGCTATTATTATTATGAAGGAAAGGAAGCTTTGTATGACAATTTTGGGATCAATCCCACTCAGATCCATTTCAGCAACAATCAATCATAAAAATATGGAAAGATCATTAATTTTTTGAGATGATAATATTGCTACATATCTACTTCTTCCTCAATTAGTGATTGAAATATGGAAACTTCATTAATAGCGATATAATAATCTTGCTACATGTCAACTTCATCCCCAATCACTGGTAAAAATATGGAAACTTCATTAAAGTGAGATATATTATCACGGAAATTCCAACCCATGGAGGCATGGCAATGAATTATCAAAGTATGGGAACTTTTATATATAGTGAAATATTAATATTAATGCAAAATCAATCACCATCAATAATCAATGATCAAAATATGGAAACAACATAATAATTTTAAATCAACAACTTGATTGATTTAGTCTTATGGGAGGATAGTTTAAGAGGCATTGACATCAATCGTGTTAATGAGGTCAGCCATGCTGCCGGTGGTGGGATTAGGAATTAGGGATGAGGTTTGTTTGTGAAATTTGTGAAAAGAGAATGAGATCCAATTTTTGTTTTTTTTTCTTCCCAGTTGATTACTTTTTTACCTCCGAAACTTCAATGGGGACTGTGCTCTTTTCATTAATCTACGATTCAGTGGTATAAAAACTTGGTAGAAGACTCGAAAGAGAACGAGATCGTATATGTGGTCGCCTATCGCGCCTAAGGCGCGCCTAGGCTCCGGCGCTAGGCGTTAGGTGCGCGCCTCGCCTCGCCTAGCGCCTAATACAACATAGCTTGCTACGCCCCACTTCAATCTTAAATTAAAATTATATAACTCATTACGACTTATCTAAAAGTCAACCTCCACATGCAGTCACACTATTACGTCTACACCATAGGGAAAGGACAGGTAATGAAATTATCTGATAGTGTTTACCTTTACCAACTACAAATTAGTTGTCTCATTTGAAACCTTTATCTTGGGATCTCTAGTCAGCAAGGTTGAGTATCCTTCATGGAAAGTTTGATATATGAGATTAAGCCCCATCCCCCTCGATGCATTCCTAACTATCTCTTTGGATAAACTTTTCGCCAAGGTTGCGCGATATTCTCCTTGGACTTTATCCAATCAATGGAAATAACACCGATTGAGATTAGTTATTTTTAGCTCTAGGAATTATAGTGTTTGTATGGTAAAATATTCTTCTACCTCAAACACGAATTTGATAGTAATTAGTGATGATCGATCCATTTGCCTTTTCTCCACAATTCCTGAGCAGAATATGGGGTGGGGGGGTGTACTGCAAAAAAACGTTTGATGCTTAAGTTAGCTAGAGTTTTTCACAGGAGTTTGTATGGAGAAGATTGCTTACCTTTTCTGCTTGTGAACCAATCAATTTATAAGTTGTAAATCAGGCCCTTACCTAATTTCGAGGTGAGAATCAATTGTCTTAATTCCCCTTGAGGATTATTTAGAAAACCCCTTGTACCTGTTTACGAGTATTGTCTGAAATATGTGGAGATTGGTGTAGTTCCCTGCACCATTAAGGACTGGGTATACTAAAATATTTTGTTCTTCCACCGTCATTCTGCCCCATTTTCTTTTTTATTCTCCTACAT